>PVKB01001383.1:360213-428200 GCA_004027205.1 Ctenodactylus gundi | reverse complement strand
AAAAAAAAACTTTTCAGATTTCCTTGATTCCCTTTAGTATTTATTACCCTTCAGATAAAAAGTAATACTTGATCTGTAGGCCAAGTGCTTTGAGTTCGTTTTCCACTTATGAAAATCGAAGCATGCAAATATCCCCGTGCTCTCAAAAATGAAAGCTCAATTTAAGCTGTGTCACTGAGGAACAAAGGCAATTAAATTAGCCTTCCCTGTCCTCCTGCATGCCTTTCTCCTGTCCATGCCACTTCACTGATAATTTGTCTCAAAAATCATATCAAGAGAACTCAAGATCAAACTTATATGCTACTAGTTGTCATAGGCCCCATTCAACTCTTAGTGAAAATCTTGGTAAAACTGACTTTCATTGTTTACTTTCCTTTAGGATGAACACTCCTCTCTTGAGCCCTAGATCTCTCTTGACACTACTGTTGTCTCACCTAAAATTTAAAGTTTCATTTCCACTTTAAATACTATTAAGATGACCTTCTGTATGGAAGGAGTGTGATTGGACAAAATAAATGTTCTTAATATCATCTTCAATTTAATTTGCTGAATGTTGCTCATCCATATAATTTTAAATATACATGATATATGAGCAAAAATATAAGGAAGTTTACAATGCCTTTCTCTGAGTAATGTACAATGATTGGATGACTAATACATGTTCAGTGAATTCCTCAAATGGAATATTTAATCAAATGAAGATTTGGCAATGATACATACGCTCTCTGATTAATGTACAGTAAAGGAATACAAGTTTACAATCCAAAGAATTCTTTATAAATATCTTAAAATTTTATATTGGTAGAAAAAAAATTAAAGGACAGTTTGTAAGTGGATGGTTATATAAGTTGGTTATGAGGGGAGCAGCCAGAACTTAAGCACCTGCAGCATGTCAGCACTGGTTACTTATCATTATTTTTAAGTGGTTTTATATCTTTCTTATACATTTTGGGGAAAGAGGATCCTGTGTTTTAGCAGTCTGAGATTGTGTGCATATTTTGTCTAATATCTGGGAAGAGATTTTAAAACACAGCAAACATTATCATACCCACCCAGATGTGCTAATTCATTGCAAAATTATAGTGTCAAATCCACAGAATAGTTATTCATAATGATGTTAGTCTAACACATTTATGTAAAAGAAACTTGTTATTTGTACTGTACAGTTTTATGTAATCTTTTCAGAAAACAGAGATAATGATTCTTTGATGATAAAGTAAACTATAGTTAGTGCTGAGAATTCATACAATTGTGAGTAAAATTCAAAGCATTCTTCTATGTGAGATCAAGGAATGCTGCATGCTTACCTGTCACATCTTTTAACCTTTCTCAGCCAACTTGTGCAAAAAAGCATAAAGAAATGTCAACCTAGAGGCACTGTCCATCAGGCTGTGGCATAGTAGATGAATCTGGTAGATTTTTTTTAGAGTCCCACCGGAAATCACTTTGGGCTTTGACACATTTCACTCATGCATGTATGCTAAAGGATACGTGCTAAGTGAAATCCATTCAGGTATTCATTTCTATGTTAAGAAATTCTAATAAATTTGGGGGATGAAGAATCAACAACGAATAGTGCAGTAAAAGTTATTTAATGATGTGAGAAAAGATAAGATCTAGCCTTTTCTGCAGAAACGTACTACTTCGAGGAACCTATTTCCCCTTCTTGCTCAAAGAGGTCCTTCTTAGTTGGGCCCAAAATGGATGACAGTTCTGCTAACTGCACACAGTTGGAGCAAGAACATAGTTAAACTCTTCTGCCCTGTCTTCTAAAGAGGTCACTCTTTCAAACAGTACCTCTAGCAATTCACTTCAATTTGGAGGAAATACATTTTTGTTGCTTGACTAGCCCATTCTCAGAACTACCCTCGGCTTGTCAATAGGAGAGGTCCATTTGGGGTTCAGTCAATGCACAAAGGAGGATCTTTCAGTCACAGAAGATCCTTGCCTTTCAATAGTGCTACTTTCCCATCTTTCCTCTCCTAGGTAATTCCCAAACTCTTTCTTACAGTTGCATTGTTTGAAAACCATTTACCGTTAGTAATGGCACAAGGATTGTGATCTAAAACGTAGCTTCCACCCTTTCAAAGTGCTGAACTTAGGAGTAATGCCACCTCAGTGACTAAAGGAACACCAGCTGAATTGAAATGTTCTCTTGTTAATGGAAAAAAAAAAAAAAAAAAACCTCTATAAGTTCAGGGAGAGTGAGCGACAATGACTCTCACACTGCTGAGAACAGCAGGGAGTCCTCCTGAACATACAAGTTGAAATAATCATGTCTTGGTCATGTCGGAGATGGATTCCCATTAAGAGTACATGTGGATCTTTATGCTGCAGGCCACTGGGCTCTCAAGAGGAATAAAAATACCTGCCTTGAAACCTGGATGCCACTAGACAAAGCATACTGCGATGGCCTGGGGTGTGAATATGACATATTTTCTAGTATGTCAGGATAGAATTTAAATTTGACACTAACCTCCAAATGGCATTAAATCATACACCCATTTTTAATAAAGTTAGCTATTTTCATGACTCTAGTTTTATATTTTCTGGCTGTCACTATAATTTGAAGGCACTTTGATGAGAGTGCTACTTTAGGAGTCAATTTCTAGTCCGTCTGTATGTCTTTGTGATTTCTGTCCTTCTACTTTCAATTAAAATCCTCACTAGATGTGAAAATAAAAGTTATACCAGATTGTGACTATCTGCGAATGGAATTCAGAGAACTGGATCCTTTCTTGCAAATATATAATTCATATTATTCTTATATTTATTTTGACCTCATAATTACAATGGTAGTTTGCATGCCTCTGGATAAATTTAAAATAATTGTTGTGTAGAGACAAGATCTTTTGCTACTAAGTGAATATTAATTAGTGATGATAAAAAAGATAAATGATAACTATGAATAAAAGATGATAGAATTACATAATACCTTTAACTTAAACTTTGGGTTTTTCTATGATAATTAATCAATGTTACTATATATACTTAGAAAAGTAAAAAGACTCCTTTTTTATAAAAATATTAACTCTATGGGAGTTAATAAAAGTCTGGAGACTCTATCCCTCGCTGAAAAATGTATTCTCATAATTTCTTGCAAGTCTAATTTTGTAACTGTCAATTTTGAAACTGCATTGTCAAGAGAGTAAATTTCTACACGTATATTGAGTTGTGCATGAAGTTCTATGGCCATTCTTTCAAAATGAATAGTTTAGTAGAGTTGTATCAACTCTCCAATTTTCAAAAAGGTATGTAGGTAAATTTTCTCATTTTTATTTATGGGGCTTCAGAAAAAGTAATTGCTAAGTTATAAGACTCACAATAGCTATGTTTCAGATTTATAGGGCATGCATAGCTCTTTTAGAATGCAGAATTCTGGCATAGTGTGATATGTGCTTTGGGCAAGCATTAAAAAGAATTCCCAAACTGTGTATTAGCCTGTGGAAGAGGAGGGCAGATTATCAGTGATATTGAGATATTAATTATTCATCCATAATTCCATACAATATGAATAATGTGTATGACATTCAAGAGTAGAACAGCAGTTCCTATCAGCTTGCAATGCCTTGCAAACTTATCAGACACTGGATCATTAGCAATATAATCAATTGATCTCAGAACTTATTGAGAGAGCTTAATATCTTCCAAGACTAGTAGGACAATCCCCTGATTTTAGATATCACTGGAGTTAACTCAGCAGCTAGTAGTAATTGCCATAAAGATTTTTAAATGGTAAATTATATTATTACTGTTGCTGGAGAGAGCTTAGGTATTATTGGAATTAGTATCTATAGTCGACTAAGGTAGGAAAAGCAAGATTGAGAATGCTTCTTATCTTTTTCAGAATTACTATATATAATAAGCTTCTTGAAAATCGGTAACAATCACATAGAGATTCCAATAGCCAAATGAGTAAAGATGATAAACTATAGAGAAGAAAAAAATGATAATAAGAATGTGCAGATATCCAAAAGGTCAGTTAAATATCTGAAAAAAAAAATGAAAATGAAAATGAAACTAACATTGCAATAAGGGCATTCTCCCATTCCCTTGGCAACACTTTAAAAGCTTTCAATTTGAAAACTTTAGGTCATAAGGACGTTCCTAAGTGTTAGGACATAACGACTGGCAAGGACCGGCGGTGTCACTGTGTCTCACAGAATCGTGGCAGAAAGACACCAGCTAACACACCGTCAAATCACTGAAAAGCATGCATTTTTTGTCCTAGGTTTGCTCCAGGGAATATATAATGCAGAATATCTTACACAGTTCCAAAAGGGGCCATACATACAGAGTCTATACACAGAGTTATGAGGTACTAAAAACTTACAAGTAGTCTGGTTTTCTTTCATGTAAAAGACAGATGGAAAAATGTACTGCACACACACATTAAGCATTAGAAGCAGAGACTAACACACAGACGCACATAGCAGAGTATGGCTGGGAGATATATATATATATATATATATATATATATATATATATATATATATATAATTGTAAAGTCTATGTAAACAAAAACGAATACAAAATACTTTCTAATTGTTTTCTCTGGATAGGAATGGAAGAAAACAAAGGAAGGACAGAAAGATAGAAAGAGAGGAAACAGGAAATATTGCAAAGGAGGTGCCTAGAGAGTTGTGAGCACATGAACACTTCTCCATTTCTCCCCAAATCTTGGTTCTATTATTCTCAAGTGTTCAGTTCTGTTATATGTGGAAATTAGCTGATAACAGGACAGTCACTAGAAAAGTTTAGAATAAATACTTTGCACCAAAACCAGGAAATACGTCTGCTTCTGGTCAACTTGGGAAAAAAAATCTCATTATTCATAGTTACAAGAAAGAATACTAAGTTTTGTCTCTCTGGGAAATAATTAATCTTAAACTAAATACCATCTGGTCCTTGCTTACAAACTTTAAAAGCAGAATTGGAAGATCAAACCATTTCGATAAAATCTAATTGCATTTCAGAAAAAAAGTTCAAGGAACAAGAAAAAAGAATCCATGTTCAGGAGATGAGGATGGACGTCAAACATTTGAAAGTAATTGAGAACAGTCATAGATTGCACAATCAGCCAAAAGGGATATTAAAATAAGATCTAAACTGCATTGTATACATTCAAAAAGTAAAGTAGAGGCTCACACCAACCTTTAAAGAAGAAATCTAAATTATCTCTGACAAAAATATATTAGGTGAACAAACAGCCAGTTAGAAATTGTACAAGAAAGGTTAGTGAAAATTGTAGAATATAGTTGAGAAACTATTGAAAAGGAGAAAGTGAAATAAAGAATTAAATAGTTAAGAATAATAAAGAATAATAAAGAATTTCAAATATCATAGAAATATAAATGAACTGTGAGCCAATGAAAGTTCTCATTTTTTTCTGATTTTGCCTAACCTTCTTTGTTAGATGTTATTTGGTTGGTTAATTTTTTTTCTGTATCTATTCAGATGTTTCTTTTTGTATATATTTGTTTGTTTGCTATTCTTACGAATTGTATTGAGTGACTGTTACATATGAAGCAAACCTCACATTCCTGGTATAACTATTTTCCCCATTTGCTCAAGGCATCTAACTTTTATACATATGGTCAGATTTGACTTTCTAAATTTTGTTTAGAATTTCTTACAGAAAAATTAAGTGTTTTTCTTGTTTAGGAATGAGGCTAATGTCTACTCTCAACATATGTACCAAAAAAGATGCTTTTTAAATTTTCTGAAAAATTGTATAAAAATATTTTACATGTTTTAAGGCCTTGTAGAAATTATTACAGCAACAATTAAGTTTGAAGTTTTCTATGTGAGAAACTTTTCAAAAGTAAGAATTCAGCATTGGCAATAGATTTAAGTTAATAGTGTTATTTCTTCTTTAACAAACTTGATAGTTGGTGTTTCTTATTGTATTAGTTTGGGTTCTTTCAAAAGACAGGAATTACAGATTTTATCACAAAAAGGTCTATTAGGAAGGTTTATATATCCAAGGATTTGCAAAAGTGGTCCAAGATGGCTGCTCAGCCGTGAGGTAGATCTCCTGTCTGGGACTATAGGACGGCTGGTGAGGTGAGAGTCTGCTGCAGATCTCGGGTGAAGACCGAAGCCTCAGGATCGGCGACTGAAGAGCAGCAACGAGCTGACAGGCACAAGTCGAGACTGGAGCGAATTCGTGCTGACAATAAGCGATGTGTAGCAAGTCGGCGTCCATAGACAATTGCGAAGGCGAGAGCTTTCCCAGAGGAAGAGCTGTAACAATTGTCCCTCTTCCTTCCTTTTATACTGTTGGAGTTCCAGTTGGCCCTCCCACATCTGGAGGGGGGTGGTGCTCTTCTCTCATTGGCCAACTCACAAATAACTCACACTCTAATCCAGACCAGTTCTTGATCCCCAGTCTAGGGTGGTTGACAAATCCTAATCATAACAGAGGTGTGGGTCCTAATTCCATCAAGCTGACATAATACTGTCAAAGGACACACTTATGAAAATTGTTCCATTCAGAAGAGATGTTAAATTTACAGAACAATATGAATAGTAATATTGTTTTATATCAATATCTTTAAACTCTTTACCATTTTTGATAAAATATGGTATACCTGATTTCCATTCTGAATAGTTTAGCTAGATGATTTTCAATTTTATTGATCTCAAGCAACTGATTTTTTATTTTTAGTTTTCTCTCTTTTTGTTTTTATTTATTTGTTTATTTTTTGATGCAAGGTCTTGCTGTCTAGACCCAAGCTACTCACTAGGCAGCACAGGCTGGCCTTGCACTCAGGGCAATCCTCCTGTCACAACTTCTTGGGTGCTAGGATTACCATGCTTAATATGCAAATACTCTAAGACTAAGCTATGCCTTCAGTCCTTTCGGTATTTTGTTTGTTTTCTATTAGATTGTGAGAAACAAGTTGATCAATTTTCTATTTATTAAAGTTAATGTTCTTGTTCTTTAAAAACATCCAAGATACATACATAAAAGTACATCTCTAGATATTCATATATATTTGGATTTTGCATGCTATATAAAAATCTGTAAAATCTTGGTGCTAAAATAAAGCAAGAATAGGTAAAAATGCATATTTTATTGAAGAAAATATGTAGATAGTTTGTAGATCTGTGAAACATCTGTGCTACATGAAAATACAGTGAGATTGGCCTAATATTTATTAGAATGAGTAAAAGCAGAATTTCATACACATCTAAAAATAACATAAATTATCACAAACATTCTGAAGACTTTTGTTTTTCTTGAAATGTTAAATTTACACCTATCATGGGATGTAGCCATTCTACCCCAAGGGGACTTGCAATATCATATCCATGCCCAGAGTTGCACATGAATGTTCATAGTCGTTTTTTTTCTTAATAAAATTAAACTGAAAATCAACCAAATATCTATTAAGAGCTAAATGAATATATTAAGATAACCTTAGAATAAAATATTACTTACAAGCAAGATATAATAATTGGTACACATAGCAAAATGGGTGAATTATAAATTCTTATGTTGTGAAAGAGAAACCTCAGAAGACTATGAAGAGGGCTGGAGGAATGGCTCAGCGGTTAAAGAGCTTGAGCTAAGCGCTAAAGCCTAGCGCTAAGTACAGGAGATCGATTCCCTAGCACCACATAAGCTGGGCGTGGTGGTGCACACCTGCAATCCCAGCACTCTGGCGGCAGAGACTGGAGGATTGCCATGAGTCCAAGGCCATCCTGGGCTCTGAAGTGAATTCAGGACCAGCCTGGACCACAGAGCGAGACCCTGTCTCAAAAGAAAAGAAAAGAAAAGAAACCAAAGACTATGAAGAGTGGATGTTAAAGGTCACATTTACATAAAACTGAGAAAATGCAAAGTAACATGTTGTAGTTAAAGTAAATCAGGGGTTATGTGGGGTCAGGGACACAGATGCGAGGCGAATGAACTGCTCAGCAGGAGGGAGGGATCTCAAGAGAGTAAGGAAACTTAAAGGAAAATACTAAGTTTGCTGCATCAATTTTTCTGAAATCAATGGGCATATGTATCCATATCAAAACGTTCAAATGGTCCACTTGAGTGTAATATGATGCACATCAACTACAGCTTAATAAAACTTCATTCCTAAAAACAATATGGACTATAGACATGAAAGTGCACCTGAAGAAAATTCGGCAGTGTCTTGAGAGGACTTAAACTTGAGCAAAGACACGGCTAAAAACGAAGCACGGAGCTGGTGTGCCCGTGGTAATCAAGTTTTCATTAAGGCCTCCTTGTAGTCCAGTGTCCCCAGAGCTTACAGTCCTCCGCTGGCTTTTTCTCCAACAACGACTCTGGGGACAAAAAGCTCTTGACCACAGTAATAATTCCCTATTTTCACTGTCTGACTTGCTCAAGCCACAAGCACAGATTATGTATTGGATACAACAGAAATATCATTTTCTATAAGCAAGACATATCTTCTTTTAATTGCATTGTAATATTATTAAAAAATTAAATTTGATCTGTGTGGCATTTTTGTTTGTCAGATTTCCATAATGCTCCCATGTTATATGCAGGTTAGTGTTTGATATTTTTGTCTTTTTCAAAATTCATGTTGAAATTTAATCTTCAACAGAGGATGGTAGGACACACCTGTAATCCCAGCAGCCTGGAAAACTGAAGCTGGAGGATCTAAAGTTCAAGCCCAGCCTGGGCAATATAGTGACTCAGCAAAGCCCTGTCTCAAAATAAAAAGTAAACTCAAAAGATATAAAAGGGTTGAAGATACTGTTCCATGCAAAAATATTGGTATCAATCCAAAATAAAAAGAAAGGGAAGAAAGACAAAAAGAAAGAAAGAAAGAGAGAGAGAAAGAAAGAAAGAAAGAAAGAAAGAAGAAAGAAAATAAAGAAAGAATGAAAGAGTAACCTTCATTTGGGAGATCAGGCCTAATAAGAAATATCTGATAAATCAATGGCTTTATACAGGTGCTGAAAGTTAGAGTTCCAAAACATTCAAAAATGTAAACCCATTAATGTATTGTCATTATAAATTATCTAGCTTGTGACTTTTTTGTAGTAACTACTAAAACAGACTTAGACAATCATATATCAAGAGCTTGATTCGAATTCAAACTCTGGCCTATCAATTAACACCAAAATGTGCTTTCCTATAAAAATAAAATAGACAATTATGTAACTACCATGTTTTCCACCTGTTATGGGCCCATATCTTCATACACAAATAACTGTAAACCAGTTTGCTTTTCTTAGAATAGCAATTCCTCTAGAAATTGAGAAAAATATTCTCAAATCTCTGTTCTGGTGTTTACTTTCTAAAAAAAAATATTAAAATAGTTTATTTATTTGGCATAGTTCCATGCTTAATATTAATGAAATAAACTAAATTCAGGTAAGAAAAACTGCGAAAAGCTTTCTAAAAAGTTATTTACTACTTGGCTTATTCTTCACGGGCAAACACATGTTACGAGGAATTGTTAATAAGAGCTATAAATGTAAAAAATTCCTCCAGGGAAAACTTATTTATTACAGTGAATACACTACAACAGATCTAACGAGGCGCAGTAAAATATATTATAGTACATTTCTTCTTAGACCCCTCCAAACCAGCTCTTTACATTCTCTACACAAGTATCTTTCTTCTCAGCATTAAGAAGCCTCTTTTGACCATTTCTCCAGCCTCGGGGTGATAATATTCCTAGTAGTGTTCGTCAAGATGCTTATGCTATCTCTCTTTCAGTCTCATACATCCATCCGCACCTTGGTAATTAATTTCTTAGTAAATAGACCCTCCCAAATTATCCTACTTTGAGAACACCATCTGTTTCTTATTTGGATTCTGATTGATACAAATTGTAACGTAAACGTCCAGAAATTTGCTTGCATGTAAAAGCTTATATGCATAATTGTACACCATTCCCTTCCACACTGTCAGCGGCACCCACTGCAGACCTTATTTCTTTCAATGATCTATGTACATTTTGCTGCATTTTTTATATTGGCACTTAGAGATTTACCATGTGAAAATATCCTTTAAATAAAAGGTAACTATATCTGAATGGGAACTTTTATGATCACAAAAGATGCTTAAATCATGATTCTTTACATTTTTATTAGAATATATTAAAGGAGAAATTAATGCCACATTAGTATTAAAGATTGTTAACTTTAAAAAAATCATCCGCTTTTCTTAATCTACATGGCAAGGTTTCATTTAAATTAAATCCTTGCAGAGGCTGTGGAGGTAGTTCAGTGGTTAGAGAGCCCCCCTAAAAGCACGAGACACGAGGTTCAACTCTCCAGGCCCCCATTCTACCTGGGCATGGTGGTGCACACCTGCAATGCCAGCTGTTGGCCTACCAATGATCACAGAAGTAAAATCTCGAGGCAGGAGGCTGAGACAGGAGGATTGCCATGTGTTTAAGGCCAGCCTGGGCTAATTAGTAAGTTCAGGATCAGTGTAGACTACAAGGCAAGACCCTGTCCCAAGCCAGCAAGAAATAGAAAGAAAGAAAAAAATGAAAGAGAAGAAAAAGAAAGAAAAAAGTAAAGGAAAGAAAAGAAATCCACCCCTGTAGTTAATATGCAACACCAGAAAACGAAACATATCTTAGAGCTGTGTGGTTGTAGGTGAACGTATTACAAAGTCCCTGTTGCTGTCACCAGTGCTAGATCTGTCCTGCCATAATTTATCCTTTGGACAGACTCAGGCTCATGGGTAGGAGACGGACAGAAGTGACACCAACTCTGGACTTGGACTGAGTTGACGGCAGTTGCGTGTCTGCTGCTCAGCCTTCAGGCCTGTGAGACATGACGATTGTGCTTGTAGCTGTGCTCACAGCTACAGGGACTTCTGGGTCCCCCCACCCACAGGCCTTTATTTTCTCAGCACATTCCTAACTCTTGTTGATATATTTATTACTAAAATGTTCTAATAAAAATCACTGAAAATGCCTTTCCAATTTCAGAAATACTCCAGAGAAGTGTTAAATAGCATTAGCAAAGGAAATAAACTATTCTGAAATTTAAAAGTAATAACATAACCCCAAGGAAAAATTACATTTTCACAGAAATAATACCATATGGTCAAGTGAGAACTACTTTCCTTTTTTATATCCTTTTATTATTAAAGGTTCCATATGCTATTATCTCGGAGACCAGAACCGCATTATTTTTAAACAGAATCCGTGTTACTCATTTAATAAAAATGAAAAAGCAGGATGGTAGTTTATTTCCACAAAAGCATACCGTTTTCACTAGTATACTTCTTTCTCCGGGATTCCAGCAATTTTTGGCTAGGAAATGAATTCTCACATTGCCCTGGGGGAGTGTTTTCTTTTAGTTGGAAAGTGTCCTTTACTTGGAGTTTATTTTAGCATTTATTTCAAGAGCCTTGTAGAACCCCTCTCTGCACCTGCGTGGTTCTTTTTACTGCTCAGTCTTTTAAGGCCCCAGAAGAATGGGCATTCTGTTAGTTATGCTATTGTGTGGAGTGAGGATCTGTCTTAAAGCACCTTATTATAAAGAATACTGTAATTCCCTACAGAATCACACTACAATACTGCATACATTCATTTCTATGCTTAGAACTAAATATCCCCAAGAACTGGCAAGATAATATAAAAATAATAATCAGGGACCTATACAACTATTAGAAAAGAATTGATGAAATCCACAAGACACAGCCTAGCCTTGGGTATAGTATAAACATTAATCTCACCAGAGGTCCCAGCGTATTTTAGTGTTAAGACATAGAAAATCAAATAAAACATGGAATCATATTATGTCTTAAATCTAGCCTATATTTATGGCATTGGGATATGCATGAAATATTCCACTAACAAAAACCCTAGGCTTTGATACCTGGACCATGTGAGAGTCTTAGCTATTCATATTCAGATATGTCTAAGGTTGCCTGCCTTAACAGAAGAAGTCTATTGTAGCTTATATGGATGCCGCTAGTGCACAAGTGAGAGTTGAGGAAATTACTCAGAGAGATTTGGCAGGCCGAGGAGGCAGATGGGAGATTCCAAGGAGGAAAGTGTCAGAACCTTTATTAGTCTTTAGACGGAGTAAGGAGGGCCCCATGGAAACTGAGAAGGAATCCCAGCTGACTTGCAGCCAAAATCAAGGGCCCCGTTTCTACAACCACATGGATCTCGAAGTTACCAACAACTGGAATATCCCTGGTAATGAGTTCGCTCTCAGATCTTTAAGAAGAGAAGACAATCCATTTGACTCTAATTTCAACTGTGTGAAGTAGATGCAGACAAGTCCTGTGATATACAGAATAAAGGGATAATAAATATGTGTTGCTAAACCACCATGCCTGTGTTAATTTATTAAGGCATCCGTAGTAGGTGACTTTGCTTTTTGTCATTCTAGAAGCCATTCTCTTGCCCAAGGCATTGATCCATTTCATATTTCTTCAATCTTTAAAGTTAGTAATGTTTGATTTGTCTGTGACTTTCTTCCACAGTCAGAGCTCTGTGTTTCTTTATCTGTTTCATTCTAGTTTTATTAGTTTATACATGCAATACATAGTGGCTGCCTTGAGCTTGAGAATTTCGTACACAGACATATCGTGTGAACCTCACAATCCCTTGGCATCCCGTTTTTAACCCTCCTGCCACCTCTCTCTTCCAAAATTCCCATTATCTCACCCATTTGACTCTATTATTTATTCATATTCTGGATTTCTCATATTAGAGAAACCATGTGATATTTAACTCTCTGAGTTTGACTCATTTCACCAAGCCTGATGATCTCAAGTTGTATCCATTTACCTATGAATGACTCAAATCCATTTGTCTTTACGGAGAAGTAGCACTCCATTGTGTACAACTATACACCTCATTTTATTATCCAGTGGTCTTTTGATGGGTGATTCATCATTTTCCACAATTTAGCTATTGTTAGCTGGGCTGCTATGAACATAAATACACAGGTATGTTGCTTCTTTTAAAGATCCTCATAACTGATTGAGCCTGGCCAAAGAAATTAAAACAATTGCTGTATATTAAGGTTGGGTGGCTAGAAAACTTAATACTACCTACAACTTAGTTCTGCATTTGCTCTTAACCTAAGATATTTGGCCATATTGGAGATTAGGGCATGGAGATCTTTGCAGGGGCAGCATTCTGCCTACAGCATGTGCTAAAGGTTCATGGATAAAAGGCCAAGAGTGTTTTGGGATTTTGCATGTTACAAAAGTAGATACTTAATGTATTTCTATTTTATATGATTTCAGCGCGCATTAAAATTTTCTGAACCTCAGCTTTCTTTAAAGTAGGAGCACAAGGAGTTGCCTCATATTATAATTCACATTAAATCTATATGAAATACTTAAATAATTCCTAATATATTAGCAATATGATAAATATTAAATATTATTGTAAGCAGTAACAAGAAGGAAAAATATTTCCAAGATTATGTGCAGGGGGAGTAACTACAATGGAGAAGGGAGAAATGATTTTCCAAACTCTTCAGGCTTCCTAGTACTATAGATAATGAGAAAGAGAGAGACTTATTCTTTCTTACAGTCCAATCTTGTAACAGTGTGTAAAGAGTAAGAGATTCTAGGCCCAATGACTACATTAGCAAGTGAATTTGTTTTATTGAAAAAAATAAATAAACACTGTTGGTGAAACTGAAATTTGGAGAAACAGTCTATATGGCAAAATAATCCACATATTTTATAGTTTAAATTTTCAGGACTGCCTTATTAAAGAACCACAAATTGGGTAGTCAACACAACAAACATCTATGGACTTGCAATTCTGGTGACAAGAAGACCAGGCCCAGGGTGTTTTGAAAATGGAGTTGTTTCCTGCTGAGGACAGTCAAGACAATCAAGTCTGTGTCTCTTCCTTGGCAATCTTTGTTCTCCTCTAGTTGGTAGAATCTTCACTACTACAACTGTCTTTATGTTCACAAGTTCTTCTCTCTGTATGCCTGTATCTATGTCTAAAATTTACCTTCCTATAAGGATACCAATCACATTAAATTAGAATGACCTTATATTTGCTCTATTGTAGAGACATCATCTCTCAATACAGTTACATCTTGAAGTACTAAGTTTTGGGATTGTGGTACATGCATTTTGACAGAACACAATTCAACTCATAAAATCCTATGATAAAAATTTCCTTTAAGAAAATTTTTAGTCTCTTTTACAATGCTTTAATAGAACATCTGAGACTTAGTTATCTCTAAAAACCTAGATTTATTTTATACAGTTTGAGAGGTCTGGAAGCTCCAAGTCGAAGTTGAAATATTAAGTATCCTACCTATAAACATGGTTCACTTGTAGATTAAGTTCCCGACTTGTGAACTCTCTGGGACACATTTAAATCATAACAGGAATACAGTAGGAAAGGCATTATGCAAATATAACAGAACATAGCCATAAAGACAGGGATTGCAACGGGAAGGAAATGTGCATTAGGATGGTCATATATGTAATTATGTACCATGATGCAGAATCTAAAGTTATATAACAGGTGAAAAGATAACCCTCCTGGCTTATGTAAGCGTAAACCTTTACCAAATTGAAAAATATGACAAGCCCAATCGTTACAACTTGAATAGAGGTAGGTAGAGGGGAATTGAAAGGACGAAAATACCAAAGCCTAGCTTCCGCTCAAATCATCTCATTTCTTTGTTTTAAAAAATTCTGAGCAATTGCAATTTTGGACGCTTTAAAGTAGTGATTTGACATCAATGTATTATTCACTGACTTTTCTAATTTTTTTAACCTAAGAAAATTTTCTAAGAGAAAAACAATTACATCGATAATAACAGACTTAGAATTTTACGTTTATGTTTCTCAATTGGCATGGAACTGAGGGATAAACCAGACAAAAAGCTGATTTCTAATACAATCATTTCTATTTAAAGAAAACGTATCTTTGCTAAAGTGCCAAGAAGGCATATTTGCATTTTATTTTATGTAAATATACAAAGAGATGCACTTAACTCATATACTACATTGAAGAGACCTAATATTAAAAATTTAAAACAAAGTTAAACATCTCAACTTTAGCCATTGAACTAAAAGTTCAGCTGCCAAGGCCAAAGGAAAAAGATTAATGAGAATTTTGGAAGAATATCTTCACATCAGTTTTTGGAGAGATGATTCAGTGATGTTTTTGACCCCAAATACTACAACAAAGATGAAGGAAAAGAAAAAAAATGTATAATTTTGAGTGGGGAGGATGAAATATACTATAGGTGGTGAGCATGTGGACATTGGAACTCCTACCTAACTGGATGTTTAGCTTTTACATTCTTTCAATTATAAAAAAGGACTAAATGGAAATCATGACTTCAGCCTACAAGCCCAGCAGTCTGGAAGGTTGAACACGGAGATAGGAAGTTTGGCCGAGCTTGGGAAATTTAGTGACTTAATAGATTGTAGACCTTGTCTAAAAAAAAAAAAGTCTTCTTGAGTATGTAGCTGAGTGCAAATTCAACCCTAATACCACAATTATAGCTATAATAACAATAACCAAAGACTAATTAATGATACATCAGTGTGTCAAGAATCAGGTAAATAACAACTTTTGTTTTTAAAATTAGAAATATGAAGCATTACTTCTTTTTCCTTAGTGGATTATAGAATTTACTAAGGAATAACATGGAGCCAGTCAAATAAGAACAATTCCAGCCACAGATAAGAAAAGATCTTACTCCCATATCCTAGTTCTATAGAAAAGGGATCGTGGAAACAGGAAGGACTTTGATCCTAAGATCTATTCATAAATCTGTGTTTTGGTTGATGGACAAAGACTAGGCAAATAGAGATCTTCTTGTGTGTTCAGAAAGACATGAAACTGGGCAGGACATGTGGGTAATGAGATGAGCCAGTGACTGTAATCTGACAGTTGGCTCACTTACACTTTTTCCTGAGAGCATTCTGTTCTCAAGAAAGGCCATCAAGGACAGACTCATGTATTCTAACGCTTAAGCTCAAGGGTAGATCAATATTGAGGACATTGGGAATAGAAGATTGACACCAATTTTGCCACATCAAACAGTGGATACTTATGGCTAAGGTGAAATAAAGCAAGCTGAGTGCTCACAGTAATCTAGAAATTGATGATCTAAATATAACCATGCTTGGTTATACTTTGTAAGGTACTTTTTACAAAATACAATATATGTTTATCTTTCTTGAAGCCAAACAAAATTTCATGAATATAGATTCTGTGATTTCCTAATAGTATTAATTTGTTTTATTAAGATGTTAAGCAAGAGAACAAATAAATATAGCTTTTCTTTAATATGTAGACTCTAAAATTATTGGCTCAGCATTTATTGCATTGATTTTGTGGAGATTTGATAAAACTACACTTTAATTTTATTCCACCTCAAACACTTAAAACCTGGGTTCGCCATGAACACATTTTATCTTTCAAACACCAGTGTATCATCTCTTTGGCCTTCCAACTGTACAGGAGGTGGAAAGGAGAAAGAGGCCTTGTTTTGAAAATTGCTGCCTTTAGTTAAAGATAGATTTAGTTAAGAAAGTAATAAGTATTAAAATAGCAATAGGAACACAGCTAAGACAAGTGGAGCTGAACAAATTTAGGAAAGTTTTCTTCTTCTCCATCAACTATGAACTCAAACTATTTAATTCCATGACTCTCTTTTCACCCACGTTCAACAATTTCATTCACAGTTAAAATATTTTAAACTGTTAATAGAAATAATGGTTAGTGCCTTATTTATACAGACTAGAGAAATTTAGAAAATGTGTAACTAAGCTTAATGCAAGTCAAACTTTTCAAAACCAAATAAGATTTAATCATTCATTCTCCTGTTATGAAAAAAAAAAATCTCCAGGAAAGATTATAAAAAGCTAATGAAAAATACACAGAGGAATTAACGGCAAAAATCATTTACACACACATACATATGTATGTACACTCACACATAGTTTCACAATTTCAGGGCTTTTTTCAGATGAAATTTCAAAACAATATTTTATGTAACTTGTTAAGTTTAAAAGTTTAAACAGGAGACTTGGTAGCCTTATAATTCATCTAAATGTGGCCATCTGAAATCCTCTAATTACTGATCATCAGGATTAATACCGTGTATCTCAGCCCTTCATTTTTACTTCAGGATGATTAGAATAAATCTATAAAATATAACTTTTATTTCTTATCTTGCTTTGTTGTTTTAGCGCGCAGCGTATTGACCCCAGAGCCCTGGCAACACAGAAGGGGCTTGACCACTGCACTACAATCTCACATCTCATCATGTGATTTTAACAAGCCGAGACACCAGCTATTAATTAGTGATTATTAAAGAAGAGTTTTTGTGTCACATTGCATACCAACCTGAAAATCGTTGCTGTGTTATGTTGAAAAAGGCATGAAGCACAGCTTTCCCTCTCTTTGATTTTCCATTTACTGCTAACATGAATTTTTCAGTTGACAGTTATATTTTTGTTTGAAATAAAAGAAATGCTTGCAACAACACAATGAAGAAAGAATACACATGTATTAGTCAATTCAAACTCAAAAACTGTAAAGATTAAAAATGACCTTATTTGGGAGCCTTAGGCACTACAATGTAGGAGTCACTGATTCAGACCGCTCCGAATTAGTCTTCTAAGGACAAAAAGACGGTGAGGTTGTAGAATGGCAAAATACTCTTACTATTTTTTACAAGGGAAATAAAACTGTTTAAAAAGAAATTCCTATTGAAGTTCCAGTTCAAGGACTCCTTGAGAGGGACCACGTGATCAATAGAGAAATAAGAAAACATGTACATCAAATGGAAATAACTATAAAGAAGGGGACTGCTAATTTTACACCGCCAGTCATGTTGTATTTGTTTAGGCCTTCTGGTTGAGTCCAGACGTCCGAACCAAGGACATGACCAGTTTCCATTCCCAGTAGCTGCTTCAGACATGCATAAATTATGTTCCTGTAATTGCCTCGAAATTTCATTCAAAATAGTTCTTTCCATTGTAGTTCCATCTTGGTTTTCCTTTTATTTTCACATGTGTTCAGATTCAGGTCACTTGATGCAAAACTCGCCAGCACTCTCCTATAAATTTTCTTCAATGTAAATGCTTTGCAATTCTGGGGTATTTTGAACAAGCCAAACAACTGAAATGGCTGTCCAGGGTATCCACGAAGAGGGCTGTGTGTATATATATATAATGAGCAAGGGTGCCTTGGGGGTCATTCATAATGCCATACATGCTCTGGCTAAATTCAACAATCTTGCTATAATGATTAAATGCTCTGTATGGCCATTGGCACACTTAAAATCTCAGATAAATCTGTTTGTAAGAGAGATTTTATACAAATTCCTCTTGGGAGCCAAGATAAATTTTAGGAGCAAGTTAAAAAAATATTTAAAAAAAATCTTTACAGATTTTTGTCAAAAAGATCAGCACATGGTATGATCAACACACGAGTAGCACTCACTTTTTCATGCAAATCAATTTGAGACTTTCTGCTAAACATAATGATCCTTTGTAAATAGGTCAATAGTAGATGCCTACTCTTCTAATGTAACTGTGCCTGTTCAAAGTTAAGAGACATATTAATAGAAATCTTCATCTCACATTCAATTATACCATACAAATATACATGAATACTAAGGAAATACAGGCTCATCCAGCACCGTTTGAGGAATCACAGTCAGTTTTCTAGATGAGGTGGTACCTGAGGAGAGCACCGAGAACAGATGATTAGATTTTTCCATTACTGAGCGTCTTTTGTCATTTATCTTAATTATCTAACTATCACTCTATCTAAGCCCTTGTCATTTTAGATCTTATCATGCTAGGCTAGATCAAATTTGTACTTCCTTAGCACCCTGGTGGTGGTATTGATATTGTATATTTTAATGTAAATTGGAAATTTCTGTAAAAGAATCTCTTGCTTTTGAATAGACTAAGATACTTGAGGATAACAATCTCCTCTCATTGTCCAACTATTGAGGAAGGACTCGAAATCTCTAAACCATATCTGAAAACAGTGAAATTATTTTTCATTAGAAAAACTAAAAGCCTAAATGAAACTGGCTTAAACAGCAGGAGACAATTTTAGAGCATCATGCCTGTTTTCGAGCTTTTGTTTTGTAGTCTCTTATTTATTGAACACCACGCCATGATTTCATATTGCTATTAGCTCCTGATGCTGTCTTTTTTATGCACATGCTTCAGATGCCAGTGACTTTTCCTGTAGCAATGTTTTCAGCTCCTCTAGACCACACAATCATGTAGCAAATCATCAAGCAAAAGAAAAATCTTATTTTACTTCAGCCATCAAATCCTGGGCAAGATGAATGTTCCAAATACGATTCACCTGTCAACCAACACCTTTTGATGGAGAAATGAAGAGAGAGATTAGTTAAAGTGGTGGTTAGCACCACCCAGGAAACAATCCCAAGGGCAAATGCATGGATTTATGCTATTGATTTTGAAGATTCATCAGAATTTGGCTCCAGGCCAGGCGCTAGGATAACGCAGTCTGGCCCACTGGAAGGGTAGTGGAGGGGTGGATGTTTTCTCACCTGGAAGAGCATAGATGAGTGTCTGGCATCTGTTTCATAGTGCATCGTAATTATTCTTTACAAATCTTGTTCTAAACATCTATCAGAAAGATATTTTGTAAGATTTTGTATGGGGAAGATAATACGCTTTTTTGGTATACATGAGTGTGATTTTGGAAGTTCTTTAGATGTATCAAGTATGAATGTCTATAAAATTCATTTGTTACCTACCATTAATTTTAGAAAAGTAACTTCTAAGATGAAGATGATGTAATCTTAATATTTTAAAGGTGTAATGGTATAAATTCCAAGATTTACCAGGAGTCAAAATCTTTAGTTGTTGCCAAAATAAATTTTCTCAAATTTCATGGCTTTAAACAGTTTATTTTTTAAAACTTGCAACCATGTAGATTAGAAGTATATCATGTATTTAAGCAAATAAAACAAAGGTATCTCCAAGTCTGGGATCCTTCCTAGACACCCAAAGAAGTGCTCCATTTTCAGTGGATATCCTTGTAGTACAGGAAACATGATTCACATTTTCTGGTGAGCTGTTGGTTGAAAATTCTTCCCAATATTACAGGCTGCCTCATTCCTTCTTTTGAGTCCTGGTAACTTGTTTGTCTCTCATTCAGTGGCAGAAATAGGGGATCAAGTTTCTATTTCTTTTAACCTTTCTGCACTTCTCCCAATACAAGAAAGTTTCCACGTTCAAGGAGATTAATAGGAGTAAAATGGTTGATTTGGGCTCACCCCAACAATTTAGGCTTATCTCCCCATTTCCAGGTTTTTAAACCTAATCACAACTGAAAATTCTCCTCTTCTGCCTTTGAACATTTTGAAGATTAGGACATGGAGATCTTTCTTGGACCCTAGCTCTGCTGCCGAATGAATGCAAAAAGCTCCATATTATTTCTAGGGTGATATGTAAAATTTATTAGTTATTATGTAGCCTGAATTCTATACATAAATAGGACACAAGAAGTGTGTGTGTCTGTGTGTGTGTAGGTAGGTAGTAGGTAGGTAGATAGACAGAGATCTATTTTAAGAAATTGTTCACGAGCTTTTATGAGGTCTGGCAAACCCAAAATTATAGGGTAAAACAGCAGGCTCAAAGAACAAGAAAAAATTGGAAATGCATTCTTAAATATACAGACAGCATAGAAATAAATCTCTCTTCCTGCAGTTACTTCAGTCTTTTTCCCAAAACCTTAATCTTATTGGCCCACTTACATTAGGAAAAATAATCTTCTTTACTCAATGTTTGTTCTTTGCTAAACATATTCTCCAAATATCTGCATAGACACACCCAAACAGGTATTGACTAAATCCGAGTGCCATAGAATATCTACAATTACAGTGATACATGGTCAACAATCGCAGCTACTATTTATTAAAACTAAATTTTGTTGTATGTCTTGTTTTATTCTGTATATGTTTGATTTCAGTTTTATTTTTGCAGATGTTGCAAGTTCAGAAAGATCAAATGACTTGCCTGGAGTCACCCACAAGGAAAAAAAAAAAGGACATACAATGACAGTGTTTATTTGTACATCAAAGCTTAAATATGATTTCTCACTGCTCATAAGGGGGGAAACGGCACTTTTTATTTTTGTGTAGCATAGAAATCTACATGACATCATTGTTGAATACTTCCTCTGTCTCACTGCATAGTCTACATTCTGCAGACAGTCCACCTATGACTACAAAACATGTTCTTAGTAATTGTGATGCTACAACATGCCAAGATTGTGGTCACCTATGTGGAACCAATAATGAGTGCTTTTTGCCATTTGACTGTGAATAACCAAGTTTTGGAATCTCATTCTAAGAGCTGGCTTCCTTAAATAACTTTCATTGCAAATTGCCTTAGTTGGTGTCCTCTTTTGGTAGAACCTGACAATTTTGTTGCAGATAGCATACTTAACAGATAGTCTCACAAAAAATAATGAGAAAGGGGAAGTGAGACAAATATATTAGAATACTATATTTATTGTGCAGTTTGCACTGTTAATAATTGGAGCTCAGGCCCATGGAGAACTTTTTGAAGAGCCATCTAGAATATATGACAGACTGGTCCATTGGAAGGCTGGTAAGTGGAGGTTTTTTATCTGACCTCTGGTCTCATTTCTCCCCTTTGAGACAGCAAAGCAGAGAAATGTGGCAATGACGATTTTATCGAAGGAAACTGAAAATATGAAAAGGAATTGTCCAATATTGCAGACATTGATGTTTCTCTGTTCAGTTCCCTATTCTTGCATCAAATACTTGAAAACCTGAGACACTCAACTTATAAAGAGGAAAGATTTCTCTTGACTTACAGTAACGAAGGTTCTAGTTCTAGTTCATGAGCAGTTGGCACCACTTCATGGTAGAAGCACATCGTGATAGAGCACACGGTGGATAAGGGGAGTTCACCTGATGGTCAGGTAGGAAAGAAAGAAGCTGAGGGTGCTGGATCTAGGTCCTGTTGTCCCTTACAAGGGCACACCTCCAAATACAGAGGCCTCTACCCTCACTCTACCCTTTAAAGTTATCCTCCACCTCCCAATAGTAACAATCTGGGAACTAAACCTTTAACACATGGGCATTTGGGGAACATACTAGGTCAAACTCTAGTACTGTACAATAATTCACTTAAACAAAACTTTGTGTTCCTTAGAGTATATATTTAAAAACGTGGTTTTATTTCTAACAACAATTTTCGATCTTTTCTGAAGGCTGCTACAAGATATTTTTAAGAACTTGTTATCTTAAAACAACATTCATATCCTTTTTTTGGTTACAAAAAGTAGAAGTTTGAAATCAGTTTCACTGAGTTGCAATCAACACATCAGCAAGACTGTGCCATTTTGAGACTTTCTGAATGTTTCTGTTCCCTTTCTCCAGCTTCCGATGGCTGTGGGCATTTACTCATGTACTAACTGTTGTTCTTGTCTCTCTTTCCTTCTCCTTTGTGTGTGTGTGTTAAGTTTTACCTTACATCTTGGGGCACTTGAAAAATGTTTAAATTGACTATAATATGTATGTGTGTGTGTAATATAGACAGATTGATATAGGTAAATGGATATATACAGCCTATAATACAAAGTTTTGATGAATAAAAATATCATAAAATAGCTCTATCAAACTCATTAACCTACATATCAATTTAACTACATACTTTAAGTATCTTCCCATGAGGAGAACACAAAATATACTCTTAGCAGTTTTGAAATATAAAATGTAAATGTAGTGATGGTGTAATAACCCAGTTATCACGATACATAGTAGATTTCTTAAACTTATTCCTCTTGGCTAAATTAAATTTTGTATCCATTTAACCTAGACCAAGTTTAGGAATATTTGGAAAATTAAAGGAATTATCCCATTAAAGTCATATTTTTTCTCTACAGCAGCCCTTTTATAAATATCTGTATTTTACCATAACTGCAGCAGATCCATTGTTTTATCTTGTTTATTTTAAAACTCCATTTGTCTGTATTTCAAAGCTTTTTCTTCCCTGCCCTGAGGTGTGTGTGTGAGAGCCTCCTGGAGAAGCTTGGTGTGGCATCCACACGGCCTCCTGGTTTTCATTATAGATTCCTCCTCCAATAGTGGGAGGCTGTGGAGTATGACAAAGGTAGACATGTATATTTTTGCCTTGGTAAGTTTGTAACTGACCTTCAGCGTAGCTGGGGCTGATTAGCCATCCTTGCAATTCAGTCTCGTTACCTCTGATCTCATCGTGTATAAGTAGTGAGTCTAAATGTACTTCGCTAGAGAGTCATTCCTACATATAAGCATTCTGAAATTTGTCACTCTTTTTTGGGAGAAAGTCTTGCTGCATAGTTTAGGCTCGTCCTGTTGTTCAGGCTGACCTTGACCCAGAGCAATCTCCCTGCCTCAGTTTCTCAAGTCCTGGGATTGCAAGCGTGCACTACCATGCTCACCTTTAGAAGGTGTTGGGGAATTAAACTCAGGGCCTCAAGATTCTTAGGCAAGTGCTCTAATTGGTATGCTATTTCTCCAGCCCAAACTTTCCACATTTTCTAGCAGTCTTTATTCTTTAGCCTTGCTCAGAGAAACACAGAAGATGTGTGTGTGTGTGGGTGGGTGGGTGTGGGTGTGTGGGTGGGTGTGGGTGTGGATGTGGGTGGGTGTGATGTGACTATGGAGTCTAAGAAGTCACATAATCCACAATGTACAGACTAAAGATAGGGTAGTTGGTTCAGTTCAAATGTGAATGACTGAGAGTCATCAGCATAAATTTCCGTCAAAGAGGAGATGAGATATTCCAGTTCAATCACTGAGGCTAAATAAATAACTAAATCAAGAAAAAATTCCTTCTTCCACTGCCCTACTGGCTTGTCTGATGTGAATGCCTTCATTTTCTTAGAAGTTATACAGATATAAAAGTATGATTTAGAGAACAGATTGACAAAGTCACACTGTCTAACAATGTTAGTCATCGTAGGAGATTCAGATCATGTTGTGTTTGATCAAAGTTCTCAAGGATGAGAGGCTGTTCTCTCCTGTGGACTATCAACCATGTATATATGATAGAAATCCAATTAAAATCTGTACACCATGGCCTAGAGTTGCTTCCTGGATTCCATGGAGCGAACAGCTGTGTGTTCCATGGCTGGAGCTTCCCTGAACTCCATGAAGGATTTTTCTTGATTGATTTAAATACATAAACTTTAAAGCAGTGAGCCATACTCATAACCAAAACAGTTTGTCTGGTTGCTTCAGTAAGTTAGAAAAAACTGAGTGTTTTTTCAGAAGGTCCTAACTTAGAATTGGTATCAGAAGGGTAGATTGGTAGACTGCATTTCCCTCTTTGAAATATCTTTATTGATAAAATTTGTATTTTAATTTAATAGTTTACATTTTTATTAATATACACCATCTTATGTAGTTCCTATACTGCTTATTATACCTTAGGGAAGCCCTTTTCTTCCATTTTAGGGCTTGCTTCATGATTTTATTTGCTTATTATTTATTTATTAGGCCATAACCAGTATGATGCAAGCGGACACTTCAAAAGAGGTAGCATGGGAACATTTTGTTATCAATGCCCTTGAATGCCCTAAACTGCCATATTATAAAACGTGTGTTAGCCTCTGGATGATAAGAAGCATATGGGAACCCAGAAGCCTCTCTGCTGCCTGCAGCCAACAGTCCCCGGCTGAGACTGAGTTAGATTATGCAGTACAAAGCTCAGCCCCCAACTGAGTACACATGCGTATGTAATCTTAGGTGACATCAATTTTCACAACTTAACTTTCAGCAAGGAGCTGAAATGTACTCGTTCTTATACAATACCTTCTGATGTATGAGAGAGGAAGAGTAAAAGGAGAAAGCACACTTTCCGGGTGACGCTGTGATTGCAGAGTTGATGCAGGAAATGGGAAGAAAAGAATTTTTATTTTCTCAAAGACCTGCGCCTCTTTGAATGGGAAGGATACTATATGAATGCGCCGTGTGTCCATTACATCTGCTAATATTTTCGAGGTGAATTTACATTATTTAAGGTAAACTGTTGAACGACATGGTTTCAAAGCAGACGTGTTAAAAAAAAAGAAAACCAATTATGCTGTATCTGGACTCAAAATCTAACATACTAGTTTCATGGCTTCTTTATAGCGAAAACGTGGTCGCAATGCTTTAAAGGTCGATTGATGAGCAGTAATTTCTTATCAATGGGATATCAGGAATAGTAAGGTAAACATAGCAACTCAATGTGTGGAAGGGTTACATCAAGCACAATTTTACACATATTTAAGTTTTAGTTTAAATTATAATGCAAAGAATTCTTAAGATTTCAATATTCAAAGACTTTGGAAATAAATTACGCTTCCCCTGTACTTATATTGAGGTCTTAACTACAATGTAATTGCTATATGGGTTCAAAAGGAAGATGCCCTGAAACAACATGCCTGGTATCTTTATCTGATGAGAAAGAAACTCCGTAGATCTTTCTCCCCCAACAGGAACACAGAGGAAAGGTCAAATGAGATCACACCGAGAAGATGGCTCTCTGCCACGCAAGGAGCAAAGCTCCAAGCTACACGAGCCCTGCTGGCTTTTTGATCTTGGAACCATGAAAAATCAAAATTCTATAGCATTTGTTGTAGCAGGCCAAATAGATTAACACACCACTAGTTGGTTCTAATTGATTTTTATACATTCTTCATAATGGTGCTCATAATGGCATTGCACCCATGCAATTTTACTTTGTTGCTATTAGGAACTGCATGATGTTTGCCTTTCTGAAACCTAATTGAAGTGTAGGAATCATTTTAATTAGACCTTTCAATGATATATTGAATAATGGAAAAGTCATTATCACCAGCCCCTTTAAAAATCACAACTAAGACTTTACTAATCCTTTAATTATATTTAGTTTTGTTTTATGTGCTTAAAATAAATGATAAATATTTTTATGCTTCATGTACACTCTAAACATTTATTTTTAGGATGTAGGGAAGTAGATGGCAAATTGAAATAAGGAGAAATTTCTATGTGTGGCTTATCATATATGCATGACTATTTTTCACACACTTGGAAATTAGTAAATTACAGCCGAAAAAGCAATGGTGCTTTAGTTCTTACCATTGTTTTAAAATAAGCGCAATTATTTCTATAAAGTTGTTGACCTATGTTAAATAATGCTTATATATAGTGCCAATAGTGATTTGGAACTGGAGTATTCCCTAGAAGTCTCACGTATTTGGATGTTATGGTTTATCTATGGAACCGTGCACTGTTAGAAGACAGGGCCCTGGTCAGAAAGGATGGATTATGGGTATGTGGTAGATTACAGGCATGTTATGGAAGATGGAAGTGTGGTAGATTACAGATTACAGGCGTGTGATAGATGAGGGGATTAACACTGTAAGAGGTGGAGCACTGAGTCTGGACCAACAAGGGACAGATCACTGGGGAAAGGACCTGGAAGCGCATGCTAGTTTCTTTCTTCTTCTGGGATTGGCTTCCTATTTGTAATTCTGTGAAGAGCTGCCTCCACCTCTGCCTCCCCCGTGTGCTTCTGCCATTGTTGGCTGCCCATGTATGTACCGTGACCTTGTGAATCTGTGAGCTAAAATAAATCTTTCCTTCCTCATTTGTGTCTGGTGGGTATTTTGTCACAGCAATGGAAAAGTTAACTATGGCAATACTGAACCATTTTCTTATTTTTTTTAGATCTTTCGGTAAATAATAATAGAGAAAAAGAAAGAATATTGGGTTAGAGTAAGTCTATGCTCAGAACAATTGAAAGTGTTATTAATTAATGAATGATGTATCATGTCAATGAAAACAAAAACATAGAGATGTTCTAGAAGAAAAAAAGAATAGCTCACTTATAAATCTGAGTGTAGCAAGGGGCCCTCTGTGAGGCCAAAAGAAAATAATTTGTGATTTGGTCAGTATTTCAAGACATTGAGTAAAAAATGAGAAAGGAATGCTTAAAGAGATTTGATTTAAAAAAAAAACACAACACCATTACTAACTTTTAAGCTTTTGTTGAAACCTTCACAAGAAGGGGTACACTACAGGGATCTGTTCGAGTCTGTTTGGTTCCTGTGGTGGTTAGGATCTGGAGTGTCCCCCAAAAGTCTCATGTATCTTAATGTTATGGACTGTCTATGGAACCATGTGATGTTGGTGGATTGGGGTCTGGTCTGGAGGGGTGGATTGCAGTTAAGTTAGGATTAACGGTGTGCAGCGTCCACACCTGGATGCAGGAGGGGCTGGTTACTGAGCGGAGACCTGAAATGATACATAGGCTGCACCTGTCTTCCTGGAGGACTGGGACTAGTCTCAACTAGCCTCAGCTTGTCTTCCTGTTTGTGGGGAAGCTGCCTCCACCTCTCTCTCTGCCATGGACTTCGATTGTTGCCGGCCACCCCTGAATGGACTGTGACCTTCGAGACTGTGAGCTAAAATAAACCTGTCCTTCCCTAAGTTTGTGGGTGTGGGGTATTCAGTCACAGCAATGAAAAAGTAACTAAGACAGTTCCTCTATGATAAAGTGGAAAATTAATAATAAACACAAATATTGTGGATCACAGTTCTAAAGGCAGAGAAGCCCACGATGGATGCCTAGCATCTGGCCATAGACTGCTTCATTTGCTGTGGCAGAAAAGTGTGGATGAGAGAGATAGAGTCAAGAAGTGATTTCTTTAGTAAAACTCCATTTTTGTGTCAACAGACTCACTCTTGGGGTAATGGGAGTATTTCAATAAAGCCCTCATGGTCTTTTTATTTATTAAATGTCTCACCTCTTAAAATGACAATTCAATTTCAACAGGGATTTGAGAAGGGATGATATGCAAATCATAGCATTCTGTACCTATCTCCCATCTCAGAATTTCTTCATATATAAAATTCAAGTATTTCATTTCATGTCAATAGCTCCAAAAGACTTAAACTTTGCCAAAATCTTATCTTTTTAGTAGCTTACTCTTGCACTTAAATCAAATATGGGTAAAACTAGAAGCCAAGTTATCTTCAGGCAACTTCCTCTCTGCTTGTGAGACTTCGAAAGTAAATGACCTATTTCCAAAGCACAATGGTGAGAAAGATAGGGACATTCCCATTTGAAAACCAAACAAGAAGAAATACAAAGTAACAATTTGTGGGTAAATGGAGACAACATGAGACCATCATGATCAGTGAAGTGAGTCAGATGAAAAAGGGTAAATATTGAATGATTTCTCTCATATGAGGAAGCCAATAATAATCATTTCATAGAACTAATTTGGGGGGATAATGAGAACTAGTGGGAAGGGGATGAGAAGATTAAAAAGAAAGAGGGGAAATTTATAATTTTGCCATGATATGTGTATCAACAAAACACTCAAGATAAATGTAAGCATGAGATATTGCATGTATACATATTAATTAATTGGAGGAAAAAAGTAACAATTTCTAAATTTCCAAAAGGCAACAGAACAAATAGGATTAAATCTAAAAGTCTTTGAATTGTCTATGATGTCTTCTGGAACCATCAGGGCAAGAGACAGTCCCTGAAGTCCTTAAGGAGGCCCACTAACATTATTTTGCTGGACTCAACATGTGCAGAGCTCCATGAGTTAAATTTCATTCTTGCAGCTCTCCCAGATTGGTGTTACACACTGATTCTGAAACAGAAACCACCATGGGGACAGACAACAAAATCATGGATCCTCAACCTGTTGCTCCTTAAAAGTATGATTTGTGTTTTCTTCTGCAACAGTCCAGAGACTTAACAGCTGCTTTTACTAAAACAGAGTGTCTCTACACTTAGGTCAACAGATGACCGATGAATAATTAAAACAGCACAAAACTCGATCTTCAGTTTGCATCTGCTCCTTTTATTACCTTGAAACTTTGAATAAGCTCTTCACTCAGATCTGCATATAGTCAGGTTAATCATTTTTGGGAGGATCTTTCTAAGAACAGGTGATAGAAAGTGGATTACTTCTAAATCTACATAACTAATTTCATTCCCCTTTAAGGCTAAGGACACTCAGACAATAGATTTGTCGGTATATTAAACTACCAATGAGTGTCAATAAGTCCCTTGCCATTACAATAAACAAAATGTGGTCTTAGATTCCAGCAGAGTCTCTGCATAACTGGAACATTACCAACTAGAAACAGTATTATCTCGGAAACCAGGTTGCCTTGTTAAATAATGAAGATTTCTCTGGAGCCAGTTTGCAAATCCTGAATTGAGATAAGGACCAATCAGATCTTAGCTCACTCCAAAAAACACCTTACAAGACATTTCCTTCCTTTGGTTAAAAGGTCAATCTGACATTCTTCATTAGAGCAGCGCTTCCTATATTTCTCCTTCTTCAGTTTCACTTCCTTCCACCACCTAATAAACAATCATATGCCTCTCACTGGTTTGCTCTGAAAAAATTTTCTCCCTTCAACAAGTTATAAAATTTATGCCTTTGCTGAGTGGAGGTTCCAGTCTTCTATAGAGAAGGACCATATCAGTGTCAGTAGATGTATAGTTTTAAAGTTTTGGGGCAACACTAACCCCCCAAAACTCCCTTAGATCAAGTGAAGTCTTTCTGTTTTAGTTCCACTTTCACAGTTCTGCTGAGCTTTGCCCTTGAGGAGACTCTCTGAAGTATATATTCTTCAAGTATAATTTTTTTTCCAGATTTCCATGCTGTCTTCGATAGCCCTTAAAATTCTAGATGTATCCCTCATAATTCTGCTCTGTTCTCTCTGTCACCCTGAAAAATTAGCATCATACAAATACTAACAAAGCTAGCCACTGGGCACATTCCAAACCAGTGTTCTGAGCCGCAAGGACTTGACTCTGCTTTAACCAAAGCCAGGGAACATTTGTGGCACCACACCAGAACTTGGGCATCAAAGTGCCCTGGACCATGATCTTGTGGAGGATGCCCCACCTGTGCTCCCTTCCTAACTTCTACTTAGCTTGCCCTTCTACCTCTCTGGGTTTGAAATGGGGCAGACAACTTTAAGCGTTTTCAAGTTGCCTTTGGTGTCTAACCATGCCAATCACTTTATCAAAATGCCTCATGGGCCAGACCTATATTCCCAGTACTTGCAGAGGCTAAGGCATTATGATTGCAACTATGAACCCAGTCTGGGCAAGTTAGAAACTTAGCAAGACTCTGCATGAAAAGCAAAACTAAAAAGTTTGCTGGGGATATAGCTCAGCATGAAAGTCCTGGGCTCAGTCCTTCGTATCATATACACATACACACACAAAAGAAAAGACATATCCATTGTTTTTCTGTCCTGAACATACTTTTTCTTTATATAACCAGGTTGAAAATGTCCCAAGATGTTGTATTCTGTTTCAGTTTTAATTAAACTTTTGTTTTTAACTCATTTCTTTTCTTTCACATATTATTGTATGTGGTTAAAAGAAGCTACACATCATCTTAAATATTTTGATTGCTAATTACCTTTACCAGCTCCACTAATTTATCATTGTAAGATTCTACCTTCCATAAAGTCGAAGGGTGGCCACATAATTCAATGAAATTCTTTACCACTTAATAACAAGGATGACTTTGAGTTTCTAATTAGATTTTTTAATTTTCTTCTAATATCTCATTATAATGTTCTTTATTTTCCATGATATTCTGATCGCAAGCAATTTAAGAAATCTCTAAGATTGGGACTCTCACAATTCTGAGCTCTTATCAGATCACAATTAATATTCCATTGATGAAAACAATATTTTCTTAGCACCAACTTCAAAATTCTCCCAGCCTCTGTTGCCTGCACAGTTCGAAAGCAGCTCTCACATTTACAGACACTTGCCATAGCAGCAGCGCCAACACTTGATCCTAATTTTCTGTCTTCGCTCACGTGGTGATGCTACAGAGGAGTGCAGCATTTCACAGACTCTGTAAATGGCGCTGGACAGAAACTCACTGCAGCATGATCGTGGACGCTGGGAAATCCCAGATTGCGTGGTTGGAATCTGGCAAGGTACTTTTTGCTGCAGGATCCTTTGAAGAAACGGTAAGGCGAGAGTAAGGGCTTCTCGTGTCTTTTTCTAAGGAGCTCACTCCTACTACAATGGCGTTAATCCACTGACGAAGCCAGAACCTAACCGTGATGCCTAACCATCTCTTAAAGGTTTCATTTCTTAATGCTGTTAAAATGGTAATTAAGTTTCACCGGAAATTTAAGAGGCTGCTCAGTTATTTCTTTGGCTTCTAGAACAGATATTCTGACATCTATATTTTTAGGGAGGGAAGTTTTATTTTTACCTCATAGTTTCAGATGGCCACAGTCCCTTCACGGGTGGGTGGCTGGAAATGGTGAAACAAGGCAAGGCCAGAGCCAGAACATGAAAAACAAAAATAAAAATAAACAAAATACAAACAACAACAACAAGAACAACAAAACTTCCACATAACATGTCAGCGAGGAAGGACAGAACCAACACACCAATACACCACACCACTCCAGATCAAGCCCCCGGCATCCACCCCCTTCCAGCCAGTCCCACCTCCCAACAGAAAACAGTATCCGTAGGTGCTTTGGAGGGGCTCTTTGGACCCAAACCACAACAGAAGTGGTGGACATTCAAATCATAGCAAGGCCCTATGATCCTCATAGTGAGTAAAATTGCTTTTCTCCTTTATACTATGTATCACCCTATATACAAGGTAGCATAGCTTCTACTACATTGTTATGAATACTTTTTAAAAGTATTTGCCATTTTCATAGCATCATTATTCTATAAATATTAAGGATTTAAATTTATTTAGTTGTCTTTCTTGGCATACCTTCTAATACATGCTTCACAAGTTTCTGTAGAGATAAACTGTCATTTATGCTATATTAACATGTTTCAATGATTAGATTTATATATGTCAATGATTAAAATGTGAAATAATATATAGAAGGACATACAATCTGTGTTTTATTTCATTAAATATATCTGGTCACTACATTTTTATGCCTTTATAATGTTTGATATTTTTTAATCAAACTAATTTCTGTGATTTGTTTGTAAATGAATCACTCCACTAAGAATTGATTTAATATTGGCTGTACATACATAAGTTTACCTATGAACAAATATAGGCCTCTATTTGTATTCTGAATTTCTTGCCCTTAATATGTTGTTATTAATGTGTTAAATGAATTATCAATCTGATGAAGTACTTAAATGTCAAGATCAAGTACTTTGATGGCATTAATTAAAGTTTTTAAAAGCTTTGATCGCATAATTTGTTTGATTCTGTTTTATTCTGAGATGCAAACAAAGCAACTGACTTTTCATAGTTTAAGGTAAAAGAGAATGAAAGAGTAGATAGTATGACTATATCAAATAATAAAAATATTTATGAATATTTTAAAATTAAAGTCACTATAAAGAGTGAAGAGGTTTCCAATTGAAGATAGAATATGCAATATAATTATATTATTTTTTATTGCTGCTGGGAAATTGAAAAGAATTTGGATACATGTTATTGGCAAAAAATTCTGTTATGATTGTGTTTTGGAATAATAGGAGTTGTTGGTTGTGCTAGGTTGGTTGTTGGTTGTGTTGAATTGTCCCTGGTTTAAGTAGTATTTCAATATTCAGAAAGTGTATAAATACTCAAACCAATAAACACACATATATTGCAACTATATGTTGTAATAGACAGCTTCCTTGTTACTGGAACAACTTCTCTGACACAATTTTATAGGCAGAGACTTAAAAGTTTAGTTTGGCTTGTGCTTTCTAGGGGTTTAGTTAATAGTTGGCTGGCTCCATTCCCCAGTTGAATTCTTTATTCAGTTCTGTAACTTTACTAATTAGCAACAAGCGTACTCCTCCTTGTTCACTCTGCTGTGCATATGTATAAGCCATTTTTTTCTGTTTATCTGATTTTATAAAACTTTGAGGCCATAGGCCCTGAAATAAGAGTTTAAAGAAAAGTTAGATTTATCCTCTCCTATAGTTTCAATATACGAAATTAGCAATCGGTGGAATTCATGCTCAAAAGCTCTCTGGTTCCAGTTGGTGTCTTTACATAGCCCTGTTTCTCTTCATTGTTCACCTGTGTTGAGGGTATTTATTTATTTATTTATTTTTAATCTTTAAGTTTTTAAACTTGAAAATTTGTGGTCTCTGTAAAATAAGATCACAGATGGTCACAGATGCTCACTGACAATGAAATTGACATAAGACCCAATGATCCGGAGTCTCCGCTTCTGATTTCTACAGGAATGCATCCCAGGGCTCCGTGCTTCATTTCAGCTGAATGTGGGCACAGGACCTGGCAATCAGTACGTGAGACTGCTCGCTTGCTCTGACGAGTCAAGGGGTCACTGCTCTTGGTCCAAAGGTAGAAGAGTTTGAGCTACACTGAAGGTAGAATTTCACGTGACAAAAGTCAGAAGCCTTGAAATGTTGTTTTGAAATAAACAGTAATCTGTGGTTTGTAGATAGAAAGCCTTCCCGTGAAGGGGTAAGAGGTAAAGAAGATGTGTCAATCTGGCCATGTCTGTTTGTTATATGCTGCCTTTTTTCAGGAATGTGTAATAGATGTCCCAATTGAGGGGAAGAGCCAAGTGAATCAAGTTTACAACCTTCATTTCCAAACTTGAATTCTGGTACTGTTCTGTATTTGTTTTTTTCCCCTTATCAATTGGACTATTATTTCATTCTACTTGGCATTTTCTCATAGACAGCCTTAAATATTTAGGATGAGAAGAGAGGGAAGTTTAGTAAATTAATCAAATATAATGGGAGCATATCACATGAATGTAATCATTTATATGTAATTGTATGTGTAATATACATAAAGCACATACCTGTAAGATATATACATAGTTCCCCACTTTTTCTTTCTTGCATTTATAAGTATCCTTTTTATCATAAAAAGCCATACTACCTGAAATATAGAAAGAATAGGTATGAATATTTTATTATTATCCCATTATATTATTATGCTATTAGTGTAATTACTCCCAGGGCAGGATGAGATAGATATCATAAGAATGATTAGAGACTTTTGACTTTATCCAAGAAGAGACAGATGAAACCAAATCTGAATTCCTCAAACTACACAAACAGATTTCTGGTTCTGTTGAGAATAATGACCTTCTGAAAAATGTTATAGTGTTGTATCATAGGCATTCTAAAGATTTGCCATAGTTTTGGAATAAAGCTGTTTAGTGACATAATTATACTGAAAATGATTTTTCAGCTTTTTTATCTACTCTATAACTAATGCACATTCCTTCTCAAGTTACACAAGCAGGTAATAAAAAGGTGTGAGAATATTGCTAATTTCATGTATAATGTTAGCAGCTTCGTAGCTACACAACTGGATCCAGAGGGATTGTTCAGCGACTTTTTCTTTTCTTTTGTGAGAAAATTTAGAGAATCAAACCAGTGACTGTCTTTGCAAAACTAAAATCCGGTTACATGCTTAGCCAATAAGTAAAAAATGGCTAGTTACATGTTTTGTTTTGTTCGCTTATTTCCCTAGCTGCAGTTACAAGGTTTTCTTTGAAATCACAATATAATGAGGTGGTCTCTGGGTAGAAAACAGAGTAAATAGTGTTTTCTTCTCTTCAGAATGGTCCAGTGGTGGGGTGTAGTGTGCACAAGCAGGCTCTGAATTGCTAACAGATAAGGTCACAGTGGGAAGAGTCACGAGGGTGAAGGTGATAATCTACTCAAGCCGATTCCATGAGAGAAACTGGACCATCTATGTGCCTAAGGGCGTTGTTGGAGGTGCTAAAGAAAGAGCTGCACACTGAGGAAAAAGACTAAGGAGACAGTGACTTTTAGATGTTTTCCTTTTCCAAAGATTCTTCCCATAATCTTCTTATACACACATCCGCTCAATTTTCTAGGTCACCTGTACAAAAAAAAAAAAAAAAAAAAAATAGGACATGACAATGCTGAAGCATCTAATCAGGGAAAACTGCTAGCCCAAGGCAGGACCTCACACACTTCCCGTAAAGATCAGTCAGCAGGAGAGCGCTCCATATTGTCATCTTATTCATTTGAGCTCATATGTGTCCTAACTCCTGTTTGGGAAGAAAGGATTCCGAATGGCTCTTCGACAGAAAGTACAATGGGCTTGGATGGTGTATTTGAAAATCTATGATTCTCAGCTACTGGATAATTTTAAAGTTGTCCCTTGTGGCTCTGAACAGCTCTTGTCATGTTACGGTAGACTAAGTGGAGAAAGGGTTACTTGACCAAACTGACTTCAGTCCTATCAAAAATCTGGAGTTTCTGCATGCAATTTTGAGCCTGAGAACTTAAAAGTCAAGTCTACCCTGGAGAAAAGACTGGGGAAAATGAGCTCTTTAAGACAGCTATGGAGACAGTCAGGACATCGGGTTATTTCTTTCTGGTTTGAGGCTAGAATCAAAATAAACAGTTAGAAAACAGTAAATGGTCTTGAGAATGTGGGAGTATTCAGCAGTTCACCGGTCAAATCAATAAATTTTTAAAAATAACCTAAACACCCAAAACAAAACAGAAATTATATGTAGAAAAACATAATCCCTCATGCTGAACACGCACATATTGCTCGTTAGACGTTGTTCTAGTGATTTAATACAAGCATATCAATACGTTTTCTTTTTTGAATGACTCTAGAATGAGACAATACATGAACACACATACTCAAGGCAATAAAACAAGGTCAATTTTAGTTGAATGTTTTCAATTTTATATCACCAGAAAAGAAGCATTGTCTGAATCCATTTATTTTCTTCTGTTTGCGTGTCTATTCTGAGTATTAAACTCATGACCTCTCACATGCTGAGCTTGTGTTGTACCACTAAGCTACATTCTTAATTCCTGTTTTGTTTCATTGTTTCTACTTTTCTTTGGATAATGCATTTTTTTGTATTATAAGATCTATCTGAAGTCCTCTACATACTTATTCAAGGGTAATTAACAAATTCCTTGGTTATGTTGCTATTATATTTTAATATGTACAAAAATGCAAAACATATACACCTATGTATGTATTGAATATGATGTCTTATTTTTAAAACATAAAAGTTTAAGAAATGCATTGAGTCATTTTATGTGGCTAGCAGATTTAAAAACTGATTTTGAATAAAACAGTATTATATCAAAGTGGCTTATAAAAATGGGACCCAAAATTTCAAATAAATATATTTTCTACATTTTTGTAGGAATAAAAGAATTTCAGTGTGATTGAAAAGGGAATGAGAAAGGTTACTTAAGGTCTCTCTTTTCGACTTTGTAAGAAGTGCTCTCTCTGTTACTTCAGCCTTAAAGATCTCCACTATCATAAATCTAACAGACTTATTGCCCTGAATCTAAGAACCCTTATCATTTGGAATTTAAAACTTTTGCATCAGTCTGCCCCGACGTCACACAGAGATGAGTCAAACCCGCAGACACTATCTCATTGGGAAAGACAAATGATCATGTCTGAGTACCAGGAATAACGATTCTAAATATGGACAGGTCTAATTCATTCAACGTTTTAGTGATGGCCAAGTGACGCATGCTGGGAGGGCTCAACCTCTGCAGCTGGAGCTCTCAGCTCTCTGGGAAGATGAATCCACACAAATTTGTACAAGATGAATGATCTATCACTTTTCTGGAATGAATGGAATGTGTAGCCATACAGATACCTTTCAGAAATCTTAATAGCGACACTACTTTTCTTAACTGTTAATTGTCTTTATCTAATAAAAGTCACTGCAAGAATACGCTCGTGCCCTGCTGCCAGTCTAGGCTCGATACCGATGTATTATGTTCTTGCCACTCAAAAATACTACTATAAATATCTTTTTATGTCCTTTTGGCAATTGTATTTGCATTTCTGTAAAGCGCTATAAAAATCGGAAAGAAATGAGTTTAAACATATATGAATATGCATATTTAAAAGGATTCTCAGCTGCATAAAATAAAAATATTATATGTCATAGGCAACATTTCAAACCACAGACACAAAAGAAGTATCTTAAAGATATAGTTCTCCATTGTTTTGTTCATAGAGCAAAATCAAGGAAAATTATTATACCAAGGAAAAAACGGCCTGACAAAAATCTGTAACACATCTGTGTTTTTAGCAATTGCTAGGGAGATGTGTTTCATTTGTGATGGGTTTTGTTATTCCCCTAATTGATCACAAAATGGATTCTCTAGAAGTATTCCTGGATTTTTAAGTACTTGTGCTATGACAATAATGAATGAAAGCACACATGAATGGCAAGTACACATTCAGGGTAAAATCAAACTCCTGAAATCAAACTTCCAAGTTCAAAGAGTTATAAAAATGAAAATACCATGGGTAAGTTTTATACGCTTTATTATTTTCCTGCAGATGTAGACATAACAAAGTTATTTTTATTGGATTCAACCTCAATGTATGCACTTTTTCAAATAAACTTATAACCAATGAGTAATGTTTAAAAAAAAAGATGAAATAATAAGTGGGCAAAGACTTTCAAGAAACTGACAATTTTGTTTGGCTTGAAAAAATAGCTCATTACTGCACTTGATAAACTATACTATTTAGATTTCATAATAAACTTGTTATTTATAAGATTTACAATAACCCTATAGTCACGTAATTTTCATCATTAACGTAAAACATTTTGTTTAACATATATATGTGTCTGTGCATATATACTAATAACCGACATGCTAAACATTTATGGAACTTGCTTGAATTAATTATTCACAGTATCAAAGGAATCCTAGAGTACTAAGAGATTACATTTGATCTGGCCTAATTTACTTCTTTGTGTAAATAACACATTAATAGTACCAAGTTTTAGTCAATTCTTCAGTATTACTATTTTTAGTTTTAGTCTTTTGTAGATAGTTTAACTGCTTACTTTAGGATTAAATCATCCTTGGTGTGAATAAATAATAATGCTGAAAAAAGCTGAATATAGTCAAAATTTATTATTTCTAATTTAAACTTAAGAATAAGTGACTGAATATTAAAATATTTCTCATCTCTCTACAATTAGATAGCTTTTTATATAACTACTTTAAATATTTATAATACAGATTTTTGTGTATTTACTGAACTTATTTTTAAGTATACACCACAAAATGTCCTAGTAGAGTTGGGATCCAATATTGTTTTCAGCCTCCTGTGCTTAAAGTTAATAAATTAAAACCATATTATTGCTTTGTATGTATCTTTATTTAAGGGCATATTTCTCAGAAATGAAGTTCTATTTGATTGGCTCCTCAAACAGACTAAAATTCAAAATTGTATTTCATTTTACTATATTTTTATATTTTTGCTTCAGGCTAAGGTCTATTATATCCAGTAGTTAGTTAGGAAGTTTGGGAACAATACCTCATTCTAACTAATGAACTCAAACACTTTCCTAAGTTTCTTCGGGTTAATATCATTTAATTCCAATTACTAGACATGTGGGGACCATGCCAGAATAGGAAAATCTAAACTGTAACAGACAAGTTGATGGCAGTCGGTATGTGGAGAAGTCTGAGTCAAAATTCTGAGGTGGCCCAGTTATGCCTTTTGAGAATTTTATTTTGAAAATCTCAACCAGGTTCTTACATGGCAGAGGAGGGAAATTTCCTGTTTTCACAAAGTACAAGGGGAACGTTATCATTTCGAAATCGCCAGAGATCAGCAACATTTTAGACACCAGGGACCAGTTTAGTGGGAGGTCATTCTTAAAACAGGTGGAGGGCAGAGGAAGACATTTACTGTGCAGAAGGTTGTTGACAGTTACTATGACATCCTTAATGGTCTTACACACAGCACTTATTTTTTACCCAGTATATAATTTCCAGGTATCAGAACACTATTACAACATGTTCTCAAACAAGCAGACACACAAAACATAGCTTGAAGAGATGCAGCAAGTGTCAGAACAGGACTCAGACTGGATAGGGCCATGCTGGACTATTTATTGATCGACTAACAACAAAATGCAAAAAATACATATATTCATGTAATAGGTCTGGGGAAAAAAAAAAAAGCATGATCCCTTGAAAATGTCCCAGTGTGGGAGGAGTCACAATCAAATGATTAAGTAGATTGAGGCGGTTTTGAAATAGAAAGTCATGAATGAGCATACTTCAGTCATTTCTACTAGAAATTTGGACCCAGTACACATGTAAATGTAAACTACGACTATGGTCAAACATCACAGTGTGTAATTCCCACGCTGGAAGCCTAGTTTTCATTAAAGCAGAACATTCCAATCCTCTCTGTTGCCACTATATTCCGTTGTTCCATGACTGCCATCCGATTCATTCCCAAGAACGTCTTTGTTTTTGTATCCCCCTACACACACCTTTTCTGAGAAGTGTCATATCTATAGCATTGAAGTCACTCAATCCCTTTCTCTTTTTTCCCCGTTTAATTGATACATATAAGTGCAAAATTTAAAGTTTACATTGATCTTGAGCATTTTGTGCACATATATCTTGGCAAGGTTACAAGACCTTCCCCTCTCTCCTTTTGCCCCCCCCCCCCACCGCTTACATCCCTCCCCTCCACCCCAGTAGTTCCCATTATTTTCCACATTAAGTTCTGACAGCTTGCTAGCCTGTTCGCACTAATGTAAATTATGGAAAACTATTGATACTCTCCACTTCCCTACTTTGTGATTTCTGCCTTAAAAAAAAAAAACTTGTTTGTAATATATCAAGGCCCCCAGAGTTTCTATTCATGTGTGTTTGAATCTATTTCTCCATGATTCAATTATAATCAGGCTAAATAAACTTCTTGCTCTTAATGTATACACAGTTTCTTTTAAGAATTGGCAATAATACAATAATTGACAAGATATCAACAAAAATTTAAAGCCATGAGTAATGAGCTTAATTGTGCTGAAATATAGAGCATAGGCACATAAAACACACTTGGTGAAGTGAAAAGAAACACCAGATTTTTTTTTTAGGTGAGCTATATAAAAGATGATTAAGTTGAAATATTAGAAATTTCACAAAATGTCAAAATGAGATAATTCGATGCTATAAATAAACTAAGAATAGCTTATCTCAAAATCCTTCCTTTTGGCCTGAGTTTCTGAAAGTATATGTTGAGATTAATTTTTTTTTTGCTAAAATACACAATGAAATCTCAGTAACACTCCCTATTCATTTTCTCATTTTCCACACCTGAATTAGTGTTCACTAATGTCAAAAAAATTGAGGCGATTCCTATATCCCAATAGTTCAGTGGCTATTCCACCTAAATATGAATTTAGTGGGTGATTCAAGTTTGCATATTTTGAATGTCCTCGTCACTCATCTGACTTAGATATTTATCTCTTTGTTAAATTCCAACATTACGTCATTTTCTTTTTTAAAATTTTAGGAAAATAAGTACAACAAGATGGGCTGGTTTCTATAAAACTTTCTTAAATTATTTAAAAGTACTCACTAGAGCTTCAAATTAATAATGAAGTAACTGGATAACATGCTATTTATTAATTAATTATATTTTCTGCTCACTTAATAAACTATTTCTTTCCGAATTAACATTAAGGATGACACTATTTTCCTTGAATCTCAGAAAGAATTTTGTTAGTTATATGTCATTCTACTAGTTAAGAAACCTCAAATACACACCTCATACTTGTCTATTAATAATCATTGATTTAATTATTAATCCCAGGGTTTTTTTAATAAGGGAATTGTATCTTCACAAATAGACTATTCAGAAAGTACTGAAATACTGAAGCATTTAAACAAAAAGGCTAGATTTCTTCCTGTAGTCCATTGTATATATGTTTGCATTAATAGTTTGTTTTAACCTTTTAAGCTTCTGCCAAGGGTGGAAGATTAGTCATAGGTACTTAGAAATAATAAATACACGATCCTCAAATACATGAAGATAATTCAAGTCACAAGGTGCTAGCAAGAAATGAAAACAGTGACACAAATCACAATATACAGAGTAACTTCATCTCACCAGTCTCCTAAGATGTTGATTGATTAAAATTAGGGAATTATATAGACAAAAATTAAAATCAAATTTGAAAATTCTTAATCTTTGAAACTTTATATTCTTACTTTAATCATATATGTATTGGAATAAAATTATTCAAAACAAATTAATAAATGATAAAAACAGATAGCAGAACACAACCGAAGTCCTGCCCTCACGCTTTTGGAAAGTATTGTGTAGATGAGAAGGGATTAAAAAAAAAAAGTGAGAAGAATTCAAGAAGAGCTATTGAAACTAGTAACCACATCTGGGTGATGATTTTCCTGAATATTTTTAATAGGTAGGAAGTTCTTGTAAATAAATGTAAAACAATAAATAGAAATAAAATTATGAACTATTCAGTGATGTAGTTAAAATTTGTAAAAATAATTTTTCATTTCCAAAATGTGTAAAATATGTTTGATTAAAATCGACAAATTTCCTAAGGCAGGAAAACAGGAATGAGTCATAGAGACCAGAAAAGCGAGTTGCACACATAAAGAATATTTGCTCCAAAATACCTGAATCCTTTTAATCTGGGTATATCGTATCACACTCTATAGTTCATGGAGATTCCCCAAAGCCAAGAAGGGGGTTGGGGCCTGAAGAGGTCTCATGTTGATCTGAGTACAATATCTCCAGATCGTTCTCAAAAGAAACTCATCATATACTAAGTATTTTTGTGTTCTTCTTGCACATATATGCATATGTTTATGTAGTGTACATCAAAACATATAGTCTATTCAAGCTCTAAAATTATCTCAAATTCACCAGCTGAATCTTTAAATGGCTTCCTAGTTACAAAGCAGGGCTTCTAAAAATGCATTCCTCTGTTGGCAGCTGTAACAATTTCTTGGTCCTTGACCAAGACCTACTTAGTCAGAGATTCTCAAACTTTTAGGTAATTTAGGCTCATGTTCAATTTGAGAAACATAGGCTTATAAGACTGATCTGGAAGCTTAATTTTCTACATTATGACTTCTTTTTAAATAACTTCATGAATTCTTTTATGGTTAACCTTTCATATAATTCTGTTGATACTTATTACAGAATTCTAGTATTTTCTGCTGTTATTTTATTTTCCTTACTGTACAAAAATATCAGAAATCCTTTTTTCCCACATTTTATTGATATGTGTATGTGCAAAATTCAAGGTTTACAATGGAATTGAGCATTTTGTGCACATATGTGTCTTGTCAAGGTGACAAGGACTTTCCCACTCTCCTTTTGTCCCTCCCCCTACCTACCCTCCCTCCCTCCTCCCCCACCCTACTCCCCTCTTTCACTTTGTCTTTCGTCTCAAGTTCCATAGGTGTTGTGTTCTGGGTCTCTCATATCAGAGAGACCATTCAATGTTGATACACAAGATGTGGCAGTTATACACAATGGAATACTATGCATCAATAAAGTCCAATAGTGTGGAGACTTTTGCAGGCAAATGGAAGAAACTAGAGAACATCATGCTTAGTGAGGTAAGTCAGAAGAAATCCTTTTGAGGTTGTAGTATACACATATTTTATATAAATTCATAGCCATAATAGTGTTATTAAAACTATTCAGTAAGCCAGGCTTGCTGGCACAGGCCTATAATCTCAGGAGGATGAAGCAGGAGGATTGAAAGTTTGATCTCAGGATGGGCAACTTGCTGACTTAGTGAGACCTTTTTTCAACATAAAAATAGAAGATCTGGGGATGTAGGTCAGCATGAGGGCCCTGGGCTAGATCCTCATGCACAAAATCAGTTCCTTGACCCAACAACTACCTATAGCTGGTTTTGCAGAGTCCTAGGGCAGACAGCCTGACTTTCATACAGTACTATTATTTTCTGGATGCCTGGAAGCTTCTGAGTACTGTGAACCCTACATGACACTCATTTATTCAGAATTGTATTGTCCCATTAGCATTACTAGTGTCAATAATTTTTGTTATTTCTTTTGTTGTCCTGCAATAAGCTTATGTAAGGGGATATATATATATATATATATATATATATATATATATATATATGAGGCTTGATGGAGAGTGAGCTATGTGGTTTGCGGGACAAAATGCTGTATTGAAACATTTGTTCTATTACATTAATCAGAGCTATTTCTATGTCCCTTTGGGGGTGGCAATGAAAATTTGATTGAATTTTCTATCATAGGAGAAAAGTAAAAGTTAAGGTAGTTTAGTTATTTACTCATTGCTGGGCCAGACTATCCAATGCCTACAACTCAGGGAAGGGACGCTTTACTGCAGCCCGGTTTTATGTCTCACACAGCCCATTCGTAGTGAAAATAAATAATGGAGAAGCAACCAAATAGCTGCTCACAAGTGGAGGATAGAAAGCCAAGCTAAGAAGGAAGGGTATCACTTGGGTACACCCTTCCAGATCAAGCCTCAGTGACCCACCTCTTCTCATCAGGCCCCAGTGTTCTGCCCTTCCCACCAGGCCCTGCCTCACAATAGCACATGGCTTCATCTATCTGTATCCCACACATCCAAATGCTCGAGTCTTTGGCGGGTGTTCCAGATCTAATCCATACCATAAGGCCAGTCTTCCCTTATTCTGAAGTACTCAAATTAGTATGAATTTTAATCTTACCCAGAAGCTGTTCATTTCTCTAATTCATTTTCACTTCTGGAGGGTGTATCATCGGCAAAAATAAGCAATGCTACTTTGCTATAAAAATAGACCATTTAATAATTTTGCATACCTTTTGAGTAACTCCCCAAGCCTGAGCTCAGATATTGCTTTTTTTTTTTCTGTTTTATCAAGCATGGAAACAGATTCCCAACATAATAATCTAATCTCGGAGGAAGCAAACAATAATTTGTTGATATTTTACTTTTTGGGTTCCACTGTTATCAGTGGTTTTCAGATAGTTAGGCTTAATGATAACCTGTTAAGAGAATTCTCTTTGATGGGAAAAGAGGGCCTCAGAGGGACTGTTTAACTTTCAAAGGGTCACACAATTAAGAAGCAAAAAGATAAAATCAAAATCCTTTGCACCAGAGAGTTTTAATTTTCAAAAATCTCTCAAAACTAATGAAAATAATCATTTCTTCAAAAATTTTAGTGACTCCAGCCATAGTTGTCCTCATGTGATTTTTAAGTGCAAAAATCTGTTAGTCGAATGCTTTTTTGGGGTAGGGGGTTAACTGCTGGGCAGCGATTTTCTTTGCTGTTAGTCTGCTGATCCAAGTTCCTGTGAATCTTCCATTTACTCCTCTGACTAGGGGATAGAAGGGTGTTTGCTGACTTGGTTGTATGCTTCCCGCACTGACGCACTGACCTTTAGAGCCTTTCTGGTTCTGCCTCTTGGAGATGATGCTCTTCCTGCCTGCTTCTGTTTGTACTCCCTGAACCACTGTTTGCATTTAATTTTAAAATGTCTCCTTCTATTATCTTCTGTAGTTTCAGACTTTTCTCATGCCACTATCATTTATGTCTTTCAAACTTTCCAATTCATGTGACACTTAAAAATAAGCGCATATCCTCTGGTGTGAGAGAAGATACCATCTGGGAAGGAAACTCGGGAGAGAGAAAAGATTAAAAAATTAAGGTGAACAGAAATATCAAAGAGATTGAAATGTGAAAAAAAATACTGAGTTTAAAGAAGAGTAGTAGTCCTAGACAGTTTCTTTAGCTGAGGTGAAAAATGAAGTGAGAAAAATGACATTGTAAAGAGTTCAGGGTAGCAACTGAGTGAGTGAAATTGTAATGGGTTTGTCATTAGTCATACAAAGGGAAACTGTTGATTCAACTGTCGCTGTCTAAATAAGGATTGTGAACAAGATAATCAGTCAGTAAATAGCTTGAACACAGACACAATCTTTAATTTATTAAGTTCATTTGGAATGTTACCTAAGTAATTTCACCTAACACCATTTATTGCCATGTTAGGTAGATTCTGCAATTCACTGTTATTTACTGAGGTTCATAGAGATGATGGTGCCAATTTCTGGACCACCCCAGAAATGAGCATTGAATCACTTTCTCTGGATTTTCTTTTCATTTTTGTACCTTTTTCTTCTTTAATCCTACTCGTTATGCTTTTATTTCTTCATTATTTCTCTTTTGAACAAAATTCCTCAGTCTCTGTTTTATTCCATTCCTACTGCTATACCAAAAATTACAATAGACTGCTTATTTTATAAGTGACAAAATGATGTTCCCATAGCCCTTAATACTGGAAAGACTGATATCAGCTTTCCCGCACCATGCCCTTCTCCCTTTGATACTTCTGTCTTGGAGGTAGCTGACCATGCACTAAGCTCCCTAAAACACAGAGCCAGTGTAAACCTTTCGTAACTTACAAGTGTCAGGCCTGTTGTTTCGGTGATAGGAAGGATGCCTACTACAGCCAACCCACAATATGTTGGAGGACACAAAAAGAAGGTAAAGAGAGGAGTCGGCTGCGCAGTTTCCATCTTTAAACTCTGTGTGTGCAGATATTTGGACAAGAGGTTACACACTACAGACAAAAACATGGTTAAACTTGAAAACATAAGATTAGAAAATATCCAAAAGAAAACACAAAGACAAAAGGGACAGAAAAAATAGTAAATAGAGAAACCATTGTAAGCTAATCCTGGTTAAAATGAAATTTCACAAAGCAAGATTAAAACTAGTAAGTAACATATGAAGATAGAATGACTGAAATATTATGAATTTCTTGAAAACTTGATAGGTAAATCTAAGAAGCTCCAAGTTCGTTTAGAACAAAATACTTTCAAATGAAGCAAATGAGAAACAAATGAACTATCAGGAGGAAATATTAAAAATAAAAGACACACACCCTGTACAAACAAACCAAATGACAGTGATATGGTTCTAACCAGAAGTAATGAAAATCAGAAGATTATTTGGGAGGATTAAGGCCTCTTTCTATTCCATGCAACTTTTAGGAACAACTTTCTATTTTCATGCAATAGATTGATTATTTTTTATTGTAACAAAGATTGCTTTAAACCACCCAATCAGTTTCCAGAATCTTCGCATTTTTTCTTCTTCTTTTTCCAGGACAAGGAGGGCTTGAACAGAAAGCCCTTTCTCTGAGCTAACTCTACAGTCCCATTGTATTGTTTATTTGCTGGAGGGTCTCAGTAAGTTGTTAAGTCACTCAGGTTAAACTCAAACTTGTGATTCTCTCCACTCAGCCTCCTGAAGTGCTGGGATTGCAGTCCTGTGCCACCAGACTTATCTTAGCAACATGAAATTATTATATTTGTAACTCACAAACACTTGGTTAAATTTATTTTAAAATATTTTTTGCTATTGTGAACAAATTATCTTCTTAGTTTTTTTTCAGTTTTTTTTTTTTTTTTCCTTACTAAAATGAAGAGTGACTAAATGGGTTTGGTGACACGGTGTACTTCTGTCACTCTGGGATGCTGTGGCAGGAGGATTACCTGTTGAGGCTCCACATGAGCAGTTTATTGACTGTGACACCCTGTTTCAAAATCAAAATAAAAACAGTTTAGGGATGTATCTCAGTATAAAGGCCTTCAGCTTAATTCCCAGTTCCAACAAAAGAAAAATATATGATTTCTGTGTGTTGAATTTCTTATCCAAAACTTTTTTGAACTCATTCAGTAACTCTAAGAATGTTTATGCTATCTTCATTTGACTGTATAGAGTAATTTAATTATGAAGGACATAATTTTAATAGCCTCTAGGATTTTCTATCTATAGTTTTATCACAAGTTAATGGAGGTGCATTGTGTTCTCCTTTTATATTGGTGTCATTTGTTTTACTTTCTTTTATTTTTCTCTGTCCCGTTTTTCTGGTAAGGGTTTTTGATGCCTTTGGAAGAGAAGAGGCTGTACGTATTCTTTTATTATTCTCATTTTAGAATGAAAGACTTCAGTTTTTCACTATTAACGATTGTTAGCCATTTTCATTTGTTTTAATCAATAGTCTTCACCAATTTAAGCAAATTTGCTTTTTTCCCCTATTTTACTAAGTCCATTCATAATGAGAAGATATTGAAGTTTGTCTAATGGTTTCCTAGGTCAATCAAGATTTGCGTGTGTGTGTGTGTGTGTGTGTGTGTGTGTGTTTGTGTGTGTGTGTGCCTACCACAAAGAAAAAGCATGAACAACAGTATATAATAACATTGTCTGTATTACTAAAGAAAATTAAATGCATACATAATAAAAAAGAGTAAAATTAACAAACATAAAGATTTTTGAATATTTATTAAAATACAACAAACCCAACAAAAATGTAACTAATTTATAAATTGTTCTTTGCAAAAACAGGCCATACTGGAACTTATAGTAACCCTTCTGCATCAGCCTCTTGAGTGCTGGGATTACAGTCATGTGCCACCATGCCCAATTTGCCCAATATATGTGGCATTGGGGAGTCAAACTCAGGGCCTTGTGCTTGCTAGGCAAGGGCTTTAACTGCTGAGCTCTGTCTCCAACTCCACAAGTTAACAGTTTTAAATCTATTATATTGATAAATGTTTTCATTTACGGCCTTTTTATTTTATTTTATTTTATTTATTTTATTTTATTTCATTTCATCTTATGTACATATTTCTGTAGTACTAAGAATTGAGCTCCACGGCCTTCACATTGAAGTATATTTATTTATTTTTATTTTTGATTTTGAGACAAGATTTTGTTGAAGAGTCCAGGCTGAGCTCAAGCTTGCTATTTTCCTACTTCAGCCTCCCGTAGTAGTGGAATTACAGATTGTCACCTCTAGGCCTGCATCACTGCCACTTTAAAATATTTACAGGAATATTTATGGAAGCAAATCACCTAATAAGATCCAATCTGAATGTTAGAAAACTAAGGAATTGTAAATAAATTATGTTATAGTTACAGTTAAAACGTATTGGAGTTAAATAAATCAGTATATATCATGTAATAAGCTGGAAGTAGGTGTATACCATTTTATTCAGTAGTGAATAAATATTTTATAGAATAAAAATTATAAAATAATATGGAAAACATAAAGCAAAACATATAAAATTAAACTCAACCATTGTATCGTATATTTCTACAAGAGTTACAAACAGAATTTTTTTTAAAAGGACAGAAAGAAAGAATGGAAAAAAGACAGATGATAGCAGGAATCACAAATGGTTAACACCACTGAGCACTTCAATTATGACAGGTAAAGAAGGGGAAAAGAATATTGACACTTAATTTATAAGTTTCTGTGTTCTTTGAAATTTTACAAATGTGTATTCATTTTCTAATTAAAAATCACAATAAAATTAAAAACACAACAATAGCAACAAAAGAAATTGCCACTGAATGGGTTATTTCAGTCAGGCATAAATTATGATTTTCTAATGTGCAGAAGTTTGACTTCGGGCAGCTCCCAAAGAGAAAGGATTTATGAATCTTTTCATGTAAAATTAATGATGTACTATAATGCGTGTTATTTTTACTTTAAAAGAAGGTATCACAACGTGATACTTTATTATTATGCCATTTTAATTGCTACATCTCTGTGTGCTTTATTGTGAATATTGTGCCTTTGAATATTTGACCTGAGGCAATTTCATTATAAAGTACTGTTCTTTTTCATAGCATAGAAAATGCTGCAAATCAAAAGGATAAATTATAAACAAAGTGAATTGAAACTTGCACTTTTAAATTTTCTCTTATTTTTCTCTTCATCCTGGTGCAACAATGGGATCATTCAGAGCCTTCATGTAAAATGAACAAATGAGAAAAAAAAATCTTTTAGAAAGAAGTTTAGGAGAACTGTCATTTCAAAGAGCAAATTAGAAAAATCCACAGGCAAATTATCACTTTAAAGCTGAAGTGTTAAATAAAATACAGGGGCTATTAAAACGCACTATAGTATCATCTCTAAAGTAAGTCTGTAGGATTAGCAGTCCTGGGGCTCAACAAATGGTAATGCTAATAGCATTGCAAGAGCCATATTGATAGGGAAATCTCTAATCTTAGGCTGTCTTGTTCCCTTTAACTCGTCCTTCAAGATCTAGCAAGCACCGTCGTCTGTGTAAAGTCCTTCTTGTTAGTAAACTATAATAAAATTATTTTTCTTTTTGGATGTCCCAAAAGAAAGGACTCCTGGATATTATTAGAATCTCTTCATGGCCTTGGTTTCTTCTTGGCTACCGTGGCTGTCGAAGGGATTATGGCAACTTGATGAAATTGGGAAATGCCCAGGGAAGACTTTTCCGGTCCTTGATATTGACCTGCAGGCTAGAAAGCAGAAGAGGGTCACCCATGGGAAGTGTAAGGGGCCCAGCTGGCACCTTGAGCTGAGTAAAGGAAGGAAGAAGAAACATTGTTGCAGCCTCTTCCTCCAAAAGCTCTGGCATTGCCTTGAGTCTCCAGGCATAGGTTGCTTTTGTCTTCACTCCACCATCTCCTTGGCAGATCCACATCGGTGTCCCATCTTTGCCTTGCTTTTTGAAAAACTGCCTGCAGTCTCAGCCTGGTGTCCTTCTAGCAAAGGTCTGAGCAGCCACTGGACCCTCCAGCCCACAGCCAGTTTGGACAACCTCTCTCCTCAGACTTGTAAGCCTTTCAGATAAATCTCCTTTGTCTCTATAAATTCTATTACCTCTGCCTCTTAGAACGCTAACCAATACAACTGTAAACTGTAAAACACTGAGAAGTGTTGTTATGTGATTCAGAACTTGGCAAAATGCACCGTTTAGTGTAAAACTTGATTCATATTACATGCTGGGCAAGTTGAATTCAATGAATTGAGAAGCAAAGATCTGGATGATGAAGAATTGTTGGGTTAGCTGGGGTTTTCAGTGGGACATCTTAATGTTAACTTGCATGGAGCCATTCTTTTACCCGTGGTAAAGGCAAAGACAAAACGACACTCTCTGACAGGCTAACGCACCTATACTGTACAGGATTAGCTCACTTACTCTTCTTCTAATTTCTATTATCTTTTTAATCTTTCCTCTTTAATTCTCTGTTCATGACTGTGCGTACATGTAATGAGAAGAGCAAATGCACTGGCCTTGGAACACTTGAAGGCTTTGCCCTCTCTAAATTGGATAAAAGTCTTTATTCCTATCAAAGGCAATCTCTTCAACTTGTGTTGAATTTCCTGCTTAATTAAGGTTTTTATTATTATGCATTTTCTGTCTTCCTTTACAATTCACTTGACCCTTTCATTGCATTATGCTTATATGTAAGTTCTATTGCTGGTATAGTAGAGACCAAAAATAATGTTTTAAGTAATATAAATTTATTATCTTATACTTTTGAAGACAAGAGTCAAAAATCAGTTTCATTAAGTTAAAATCAAATAAAATCAAAATAAAATCTGGAAGCTTTTAGGAGGTTTCCTTGCCTTTTCTTTCCTCTAGAAACTATCCACAGTTATTAGCTCATGGCCACATTATCCCAACTTCATCATGATATTTTCTTTTACCTCTTTTTCATTCTAGTTGTTCTTTATTAGAACCCTTGGGATGATATTGTACCTACAGAGATAACTCATGATAATATCTCCATCTCAAGATCCTTTATTTAATCATATCTGTAAAGTTCCTCTTGGCATTTAAGTAAGTGTTCACCTTGGCTTAAGACATGACATGCTTGGAAAAAAATTATTCAGTCAAGAAAAATACTTATAGTATAAAACATGCATAAAATAGTCATTTTAAATTATTTGATATTTTCCAGATTACTCCTTACTTCTCTATTCCAACTTACAAATTAATTTGAAAAAAAGTTTTCAGTATTCTACCAAGAACTCAAGCTTTAAATACTCAGTTTCTATTTAACTACTAAAAATAAAAATAACATAATGAAGATTTAAGTAAAACTTTAACAATTAATACACCAAGCAGCAAAAAGCCACTAAAGACTCTCAAAATATTCTCCTTGACTTAAAACCCACTCATCATATTGTTATGTCTAGTTTCTGAAGAATTGTAGAAGTCTTCTCCATAAAGTATCTTTTTGAGAAGCCGATATGTCCATCAACAGATGAATAGTAAAAGAGACGTGGTATATATGCAAAACGGAGTACTACTCTGTCATAAAGACAAATCTGAGTCATTTGGCCAAAATGCATGCTCCTCGAGACGATTATGCTTAGAGAAATGAATCAGACACAGAAGATTAAATATCATGTGGTTTTTCTAATATGAGAAAACCAAATCATAAAAAAGAGAAGTGGAAGAAAAGAAGGTAGACTTTGTGAAGAGGCAAAAGGGACATCATGAGGATGTTATAGAGTAGATAGGAAGGGAAAGGGACATGATACCTAAATATTAAAAAAAAAGAACAACAAACAAACAAAAAAGTGTCATTTTGTGGCTGTCTTCATGTCCTGAATTAATTCAAATATTTCTAGCAATTTCTATTTAAAATGTTTTGGTGTTTCCTCCTTCGCCTTACATGAAGATCAAAACACCACCCATGCTATCTAACGGCCAGTCCTCTGTTCGCTTTTTCTTAGGCATCTGAAACCTCTGCCTTCATCTCTTCTTCCCCTGATCCCTACCAAGCCAACTTCAGGAAAAAGTTTAGTTTTGGTCTTTTTGATTACAATTTAGAAACTTTGAAACATGGGGAAATAAATACAATTAAAACCATCTAAAACAGCAGGGAAGAGGCCAACATGAATGCAGAAAGAAATAAAATTTAGAAAGAAAAATGTGGACTATTTAACTTTTAAATATATATGTTAACCATGAGACATGATTTATTTTTAAGGACGACTGATCTAATGCTGTGATTCACAAAGGACAGTGGACAGCGCCACACCTATTCTAGGTGATCCCGAGATTCTTTCCAGAACATATGGGAGGTTTAAGGACAAAACTTCTTCCATCATATCACTATCTTCTTTGTCACTGATGATGCTGAAGCAATTTATTGGGAATTTTGTTGCCTTACCACATATGACATCAATGCCACCAAACCATGTAGCACTGTACTCCTCACTGCCATGTTTATGCAGAAGCACACATCCGTAAGGGCAAAATGCATATACAAACACATCGACACCGTTATGGCTAAGAAGTTTCTTTGTGAAGAGTTAATAATTTATAAGCTCTTAATCTACAGTACTCTATGAAGAATTGAAAAGTGTATGTGAAGCACTGATGCTGCTGACTAAAGTGTATTTTTAATTCAGTGAGAGTTATTATGTGACTAATTATGAACTTCACCAGCTACTCCTTTCAGAGTACACAATGTTTGAAAAAGAGACAATTAGCAGAAAACTACAGCTACATATTCTTGGGTGTAAGGAAGATATTATTGCATAGATGGAGTAAGTGAGCTTAAAATATCATCAGGTATAAGAGATTGTTATAAATTTTTGTGTATTGAATCCATCAAAATTAGAATTATAGTAACTAATAATATGAATTTAGAGTGATGTTGCATTTTCTAGAAATTAAAAAAAAACTAAATAAATTCATAATTTAATGAAAATAACATATATTTGTTGTCAATATAAAAATCAAGGCTTGAAGTAAGAACTTGATTCTGAAAATTAGAGGTTGACATCGTCCCAATAATTAAAAAGGTTATTTTTCTGAGGTCAATGATGATAGTAGTAATTTTTATATCATGTATTTTTTTAAACAATTTACATTTCAATGACAAGTTATGCTACAAATCTATGCATGGGTAAAGTGTGCATTTCAATTTCAAGATTAATAAATCTTAAAATCAAACATGAGTAACATATAGATATAATTTGAGATTTCATAATGTAAATAACTTTAAGAAGGTATTATAGAATAACTCGAATAGTCTTAAATATCATCTCTGATTATTTCAAATATTCTTATTTTTAAAATATTAACCTGTATAAGACTTCATTTTGTTACATACAGGTATGAAAATGTAGTTGCTTCTCTTAGTTTAGAAGTTAAGAAGTTTTACAAAAGCACTTCAGATTTTAAAAAATATTTTTTAGAAATTATAGTTAATACTAATGTGTATATTATTCATGTTTGCACAAATTTTTATTATTTGCAAATAATTTAATAATTGTGATTGTTAAACTCCAATTCAGTTTTAAAATTTACAGTTTTTAATTATCTTAATTTATTTTCCCATGTTATTGATAGGTGTATATGTGATAAACAATGTTTACATCAAACTTGAGTATTTTGTGCACATATATATCATTTCAAAAAACCCAAACATTTTCTCTCTCTCTATTTGGCCTTTCCCTCCTCACTAGTTCCACTATCTGCCTTCTAAATGGATGTGACTTGAGACCATCATGCTCAGTGAAGTGAGTCAGACTCAAGTTTTAATTTCTGATAGAGTATAGATCATTAAAATACTACAAGGTAGAGTTCTTGGTAGTCCTCAATAATTTAAAAATTATAAAATAATCTTTAGGACAATGTATATGAAAACCACTTATGTACAGCTATAAAATACATTTGAAATTCGAAAGGAAGTGTTCTAACCTGCAATCCACGAAAAGAAATGTATGGTTGCTTTGCTGGAAGGAAAGAATTCATACCAGCTAAAGAAGACACATAATATTAATAAATAGGATTTTATGGATATATTTCATTTAGCTTTCCTTAGCAATGGTTAAACTGATTTGTTAACAAAGCAAGTAAGCGCAGATTGTGAAAGATTATGTAAACTCATATGTACACTGCTTGCATTTTAGTGCTGGATTACATTGATATTTGCACTCACTATGAATAGGAAAATTATTTATTCCACTTTAGCCTGATTGCAAATATGTCGACCACATTGTTTATTGGCAGACTGAAACTACCTCTGCACTGAAGAATTTACATAATCAAACAAACATACTATATACTTTCACTTCCCAGAAAGTTACTGAAAATATTTCTTCTCTATTGTGAACATCATGTTTCTCTTTTAATCTCTCCTTGAAGTGAATCAATACATTGTATATTATACATGTTCAGTCTCTGAGTTCTTAATCACATCGCAGGTTTCTCACCAGATCTGTAAGTCACAGGATTCCCAGCATGGACCGTAAAGGATATCCACGGAGTCAGACAGGACGTCTTGCTCAGAGCTGGCACGCTGTTTTCTGTTGGCTCACACAGAATTTTGCTTCACTGATTTGATGGCAGGTTGGTCTAGGTCACATTTTAACAAGTTTCCTTTCTGCTAACAGAGCTGTTATCATTCTCTAGCGCTTTCTTTTCTGCACAGCATTTTTCCACATATGTGGGTGTATGTGTGGTATAAAATGTTACTCTTTTACAAAGATGAGTATTCAAATAAGCAAGGTCACCCTTAAAAACAGCCCTTTTAATATCGGTAGTACTGTTTCCTAAGGCAGACAGTGATACTTAATGGTATTTATTATCTGAAAATATTCTCTTAAAATATTGGCTAATGGATGACTACGGGTGATTTTTGAAAAAAGGATTATTATTATCTGTTCATAGCCAGTCTTACCTGCGTGAGAAGCTGCCAGTCTGGGGTGTAATGAAGACCTCCTCTGTCTTCATCTTTTTGTATGCAATATTTTTGACCACATGAGAAATAAAATCAATATATGAGATAATGTGGTGTAGCATTGATCTATTAGACAGCCTCGTAGACCATTTTTAAAATGCTCTCTACATAACAAATACCACAGACAATACTAGTAATGTAATTTTATTTTCTTCATAATGGTAGTAGGATGGCTAATCAATCTCTGTGTTGTTTAAGGGTAGAAAGCTCAGGGAAAGAATGCTCAGTTCAACTGTTCAACTGTTCAAAGAAGTTACTTAGGAATTTTTTTTTTCCTTCAGTGACATATTGTTAATGAATTGCCACTCTCCATTGACATGGTAAACCACAGTACTTCAAATTGTGGCCATATTCAGAAATAAGGTCATTTCTAAAGTAATTGGTATAGTTAAGACAACTGAACCAGGGAGGTTCAGTGTGACCACGACTGGTGACTTTAATGGAGATAATGCGAGACACTCTCAGGGTAGAGGCAGAAAACTGAGTGTTGAGTCCACAATGCAAACATTGATAGATTATCAGCTTTCACTAGAAGCTAAGAAAGAAGCATCAGACAGATTCTCCCTTAGAACCTTGAAGAGACATAGAGCCTGCAGACATGATTTCTCACTAGAGCAGAATAAATATCTCTGTTATAAGCCATTAAGTTAGTGGGCAGCTGTAGGAGAAGAATATAGGTAGGTTACTACAGTGTGAGAAAAGGAAAGGTTGAATAACTGAAAAATAGCCTTCAGTTTTGGTAGGATTCCAATAGGACCCCTTTGTATGGATAAGCAGTGGGGCGTGATGAGTACAGGTTCTTCCAAAGAGCACACAGTGTGATGTGGATAAAAGGTTAGGAGAATTGAGTATTTTTGTACTCTCACGAATATATATTGATGTAAAATTTATAAGTGAATGTCATGTGAATAGGCCATTGGAGAACCTTATGTCATCTTCCAATCCATCGTGTACTGAAACACATAGTTTCCCTAAACTGAAGGGAAAGAAAAGACATTTTCACAAAAATGGCCAAAATGATCTTTGAATGGCTGGTCACCAGATCTTTTATAGCCTAGAGAATCCAGAATGTACATATGATATTACCATTCTAGTTATTCAAGTAGTAGAAGAGAGACAGTTGCCTTTGTTCATAGATGTGGTAAACTTACATAGACTTTCACCCAAGTGCTGTGAGCCAGCATTGTGTGGGGAAGGAGAGCATTTCTCCCAGCTGGGCTTTGACCTCCATCCATTCAGCTGATCACTTTTCTGTCCATTGCATGAATGAGACCGCACATCTTAGGAAAAGTAGACACCACGAGTCTATTTGCCATGGGAAAAGGCAAAAGAATATGGCTTCTGAATGGAAGAAATCTCTCATTCTATCATTTGCATGATATTTGACTTAGAAGCTGCTTAAATGAATACATAGAATTGCTCGTTGATTCAATTATCTCTTTCAATTACAAGGCTGCATTTTTCTTTACTATATTGTGATTTAATTTGTCCAAGTTTACTGCCAACGGATGGTATTTATGAAAAATAATTATTTAAATCACCAGTACTTCTTACTACTTCTTGTGTGAGGGTTGGATTTTCATTTAATTTTATCTCCAACACTTTGATGAAGAAAATCTCATAGTCCTCTGAGAATAATGAGAATTTTTTGATACCGTATAAATCTTACAGAAAATATGAGTCCTTTATTCTTAAAAAGTCTCATATACTATGTACTGTAAACATATGTTCTTAAAGAACTATTAACAATAGAGAATAGAACTGGGATTCTGGAACAATTTATGCCAATTAATGTGTGTTGCTTCTTCTGGGCTGTGGCCCAGAATATTCATTTGTAAGATTCCAAGTGATTCTTAAATCGAGCTTAATTATCTGCAGTTTTTAAATATGTAAACTGAAATTCAGAGAAGTTAAGTGATATATTAAATGCATGCAGAAAGTAAAAGAAAATTAAACATTGAGTTTTCCTTTTCTTTAGATTTTGATGCTTAGAAACTTGAGAGGTAAAAAAAAATGACTATCCAAAACTATACTTTTCCATCTATACCTCCATCTAGAATACATATTTGTACATATTTAATTAGCTATAAACATAGTCATATTTAAATTTTTCTTTTCTTCTTTGAATTCTGTAGGATCTTGAAGTTTTTCTAAAATTATTATATAGAGAGCAGTTTTAGTACAATTATTTTATACCGTGTATTTATGTAATTCTTAAAATTTATTTCATGAACCAAGTTACACAAGATCTTTACAATTTTTAAAGTATTTTATTAGATAAGCATTATTTTTTGTGTGTTTTCTCAAACTGAGCTGTTATACAATAGCCTATAATTGAATGCAAATCACTGCAATATCAAATCCTGTTTTATTCCCTACTTTAAAACATCTTTATTTATATATGCAGGTAAATCAAACACCTAGGCTGACCTCATGGGTCGCAGAGATCTCTGGGAAATTTATGTACAATTGTCTATTCCTCAAACATTTGCTGTACGTCATCACAAAATATTCCAAGCACTCTGAAACACAAATTTCAACAATAAGTTTGTATTTTCATTTCATTGTAATACAAACGCTATTCTGTTGCACTAAAAGAAAGTTGCAAATTAATTTTAAGGTTTTGTCTGAAAAGAAGGAATGCATTGCACTCCTGACACGTGAACTAGCAGTAGCGTATGCACTGGGTATTTGTAACTGACAGTGCCTATGGCTCCACTTAGGGTTGACTCATCAGTCATGTCATCTTCTGAAAGTATTAGAGAAAAAAAACACAGCTCAGCTGAAGTGGCTTTTTACATGTCCTTTCACACTTACATGAGGTTCTTGTACATCCTTTAACTCCAGCGATGAAGGAAATGTCTCTGAGTCAAGGGAATGGGTGTCAGGAAGCTAAAAGCCCTATTGTCTCTGGTGAAGGGGAAAATGAGAAGTCCCAGAGGTGGGAAAATTCTAATTCTTCACCTATGTAGCCCCACACGATGCTCATAGTCCTTGCAGATTTGTGGGACCATCAACCGTCAATTAACAGGATACACAGATCCAGAACTTGGGCTGACCCACATTACTCTCCATCTCTTTCTGACTGATGGTCTCCATCTGATAATCAATACCGATCTCCTGACAGTGCAAAGACACAGGGGGACTAGGGAGAAATAAAATCCCGAATAAGGGCACGTTTGAAAAAAAAGCAGGAAAAAAGTCAAATGTCTGAGCTCGACGTGACAGCAGTGTGCAGAAGGGAAGAGAATGTGCCGGCGATGAGTCACATTTGGTAAAACCAGCTCTCGGTGGTTAACGATGAAGTGAAAATAAGAAAATAGAAACTACTTGAGGTCAAATAATCTAATAAAAATCTGAGAGCAGCTAGAAATAGGATTCTATGAAATAAATCTTGAATATTTATAATGTATACTTACTAGGTAAAATGAATCAAAATCATACTGAAATAAGGAAAGGCTTTGGAAGCATTATGGCTGGGATTATTTGGTCTCATTATTTTGGAATGTTGCTCAAGGCTCATGTTTTTACCTAGATAGCCTTCAGAATTCAAGATTTTCCCATCAGATCTAACGACTTGGAATTATTAAAGACAAAGGCGGGGAATGTGGATCTAGGAAACCCCTGGTTGTTTCTTTGTTTGTAGAAATGTAGAGTACTACTTGGAGGATACCTCTAGACTTTTGATACTCAGGCTTTAGTTTGATGTTCATTTTTTGTAACATCAACAGCTAAATAAAAACTGACATGCAGCAGATAGTTGGGAATTTATAATGATTTGGTAATAATTAATAAATTACATAATAATATAATGAGAAAAAATTTCACTTATTAATTCAAGTATTTAACATGCTCTGACAAGTCAGTGGGGAGGGATTATCTAGGGCTGTATTTAAAATAACTTAGATTATACAATCAAATTGCAAAAAGAAATCTTAAATGCTCATGTTCTAAGAAAGTTTACAAATTTGTGCTGAGATACTCTCATCACTGACCTGGTCACATATAAACTGAAGGCCACAAGTTGGACAAGCCTTTAGATTTCAGAATTAAAAGATTTACAGCTTGGCCATCTCCTTCAAAACTTTCATGTGTATCACATTTGCCACAAATGATTATTCAGTATTTATTTCGATCATATTTAGCTATGGAGAACATTTGTTAAACATTAATAATTAAAGGTTGATGATGCAATTAGGATAAGGGCATATAGCTTGGAAGATTCAGTTGACACACTTTTCTAATCTTCCACTACGTACAAGGTAAATAGAAGACCACTGGATCTTATTGGTGTCATAGCTAAGAATTCAACCTGGGGAACAACCTGCCACATATTTAGTCTCAGCTGTGGCGTGGAGAGCTAGTTGTGTTTTGACCATCACTTGTACTGTTTCTATTCTTTCATTTCCAAAAGGAAAATATGATGCTCAGTTTTATGCATAAACATTTCTAGGCTATGTTACCCAGTTATCAGATCAAACACCAGTGTAAATATTTCTAAATGGTTTTTTTTTTTGAATATGGTATGTGTGGGCCTCATTTGATCAGTTGATGGTTTGAAAAGCAAGGACATAAGTTTCACAGCTCCAACATAAAGGCTTTCCCTACAAGTTCATAAATTTATCCTGCAGATTTCCAACTTAAGACTGCAATGTGAATGCTTCTCTCTCTCTCTCTCTCTCTCTCTCTCTCTTTCTCTTTCTCTCTCTCTCTCTCACTTTCTCTCCCTTGACAATCTCACAAAGTGACTTAAGTTGTCTAGGCTGAGATTGAGCTTGAGATCTTTCTGCCCGAGCCTCTCAAACTGAGGGATAACTCTCATGTGTCATAGTTCTCAGCATGAACTCTTCCTTGAATATCAGGCTGCCCAACTACAACTTGTCAGCAACCACATTAGGAGAGCCAGTTCCTTAAAAGAAAAAGAAAAATAAAAGATTCCTGCTTGTTACTGTATATATGATACTAATAGGAAATAATTATATCTAGTGTATAGGAGAAGTTTGTAAGAATTTAATTACTAATAAAGGATATGATTAGACAAAAGTAATAAATCTAAAAATTAACATTGTATATATTTCTCTCTCCATGCTAAGAACCATGCCTGGGTGAAAGCAATGGCTGAATGAATACATGGAGAGCAAAAACCTCATTAGTTACCACATCTTGACCTAAACATATTTGTTTATCTTGAAAATAGTTATAACCATTCATCACACATTTGAAACTAAGGTCTAGCATACATATTTAAATACTTTTATTCTTGTTCTTCACGCTATAGATGGAATCAAATGATAGAAACTTTCAAATTCAATGTGCATGCATGGGACAAAAGCTCAATAATTCAGAGAAGTATGACTTTGAAAAATCCATATTCTTAAGTCTCTATTTGTCCAACTGTAAAATGAATATCAAGATATATATGTCTCCCATGATAATGCCATGGCATAGTAGATAAAAAAAATTCTGTCACTCAAAACTTACAGTGCTATGGTAACTTTTATTAGTGAATTTTCAGATCATTCTAAATTGACTTACAATTAAAAGCTGTTGTTTTATCTTTTACATTTAAAATCCTTTGGCTGTACTAGCACTTAGAGTGCAAGCAGATTTTCCAAGGAATATATAAATTTTTCTAGTATTTATGTAAGTATAAATTAGTGTGTGTGTGTGTGTGTGTGTGTATGTACAACTTTTCTATTAACTATGTTGACTTATTTGGGACTAGAAAAAGCAGCTTTACATTATAGGAACAATACATTTCTTAAATCAAAATTTTCTTATGACTCAGAAGAACTCCTTATATTGTATTACATTTATGTGTTATATATTTTTAAGTAGACTTGCTATAAAAATCTCTCATTTATGTTATTCTGAGGAAATGTGCCACCTTTTGATTAAAAAAATCAATGCACTTTGCCATGGTTTCGTTAGCAGGCCATCTTTAATAACATGACCTGAATTTTATGGAGATGCAATATCCAATCTTTTTAGCAGAGCAGAAACATAGTCCGTAAGACTTATTGCCTCATTTAACACTTACATTTGCATAGTACTTTGCATTTATTAAGAGCATAGCAAGCCCTTTCATTAGTTCACAGTGACTAAGGTCAATATTATTTTTTCCTATTTTCCAGAAAATATATTTAAGTGCAGAAAAATAAAGTACTTTCAGCCACAATTTAAAGAAAATGATAATTTTGAGTTCCAGTGTCAGCATTAAGGGTATTGTCCAATTGCTGCAGAAGATCCAGTTTGGCCTTATATACATGGAGGTACCCCTGGGAGATTAGAGGAAATGTGGACTGGTTTGTTTTCTGTACTGTAACAAAATACCAAAGGTGGTTTTACAAGGAAGGTTATTGAGCTAACAGTTCTGAAAGTCCAATTTAAATCCCTCCTCATCGGTACAGTTGTACATCAATTTAGACTAAAATAAAATTTTAAAAACATCAAAACAGAAAAATAGTTCTAGGGTTAGAAGTGTTGCATATGCTTTGGCATATCCTCTATAAATTGTTTTGTCTTGTCATAGAGATGATTTCTGAGATGTTATATATTCCATAAAAATGAGAGAAATACAAAACTGTAGTTGATTTCAGTTTTAATTATTAATTAAAGTGGGTATGTTGTTAGATGTATATTTTAAAAAGATGAAAAGTTAATTATTTAATTCATTCAGAACTCTAAAAAATATACTTAATACACAAAATATCCAAAATTTACTCTCAATAAAAGTGAAAAAGTGATGAGATGTAGGCTCAATTTGGTTGAAAGCCACAGTCAAGTACAGAATTTCTTTAAAAATAATAATTCCGAATAATGTTTACTAGTTTAATTCCCCAGCAGCACATAAGGACGGGCATGGTGGTTCACTCCTACAATCCCAAAAGTTGAGCAGGAGGATTGACGTGAGTCCAAGGTCAGCCTGGCCTCCATAGTGAGTTCAAGACCAGCCTGAGCTACAGAGTGAGACCGTGTCTCAAAAACAAACAAACAAATGAAACTATTTACTAGTTCATAAGAAATAGTTTAATTTGTTAAATACACACTGGTCCTAGAAGTGATAAGTACTATACCTAGTATCAAAAATCAGCAGGAGTGTTTCTAGAATGATTTAATACCTTTGGTGAAAGACGTATGACCTTTTCTAAATTATCTAAAGTTATACAAACTCACCATAAATAATTGGACATTTGCTGTGCTTTCAGAAAAAAAATGTAGGCAGTAAATCAGTAAAATTATGGTTAAAATGAATAAAGTAAGTATATGAAAAGTCACACAAGAGACAGCATTACCATAAATCTGTTTATTTTGCTCATAATCCGATTTATTTAAATATTAACCATTTGTAAATATGTAGCTAACATTGTGGGTCAATAGGGATCCTGTAACAATAGCTTATCAATAGACCAAGAAAGCAAGAAAACGTTAAAGTCAAAAAGAAAGAAATAAAGCCAGAAAGACGCCTCCATCTCCCATGAAGGAGCACTGTGTTTGAGGGAAGGACAGGAGCAAGGGTAAACATGAAACATATTCCAAATCTGCATAGATCTTTTATGTCTTTTATTTGTTTATTTGTTTGTTTCTGTGTGTGTGGTACTGGGGGTTAAACATAGGGTCTTTGCATTAAGCTACACCCTCAGTCCATCTTCATTTTTGCTTTTGAGATAGAGTCTCTCAATTAGAGTTTCTAAATTAAGCAGAGTGCACTGGCACTTGCTGTTCTCCTGCCCTAGCTACCCACAGGGCTGGGATTACAGACATGCACCAGCAAGAGCTCCATGACACATGATTCTGCATATATCTTTTTTTTTTTTTTTTTTTTTTTTTTTTTTTTTTTTTTTTTTTTTTTTTTTTTTTTTTTTGGAGACAGGGTCTTGCTCTGTAGCCCAGGCTGATCAAGGCTAGCCTTGAACTCAAGAAAACCCTCCTGCATGTATCTTGAAGGTGGAGCTAAGAGAATTTACAAGTCAATGAGATGTGAGGTATGAGAGGAGGAAAGGGTGGGGGGTGATTCTGAAGGTGTGGTCCTGCGCAGCTGTATGTCTTGCTGTTCACCTGGATATGAACACTTGAGGAAGGCTGAGGTAAGTACACACATTCCCAAAGTTCTTCATCTTAGCTCTGGTAGCTGAAAGGTAATGATAGGATCTGAGGCCTATGGCAAAACATTGGACAGGCAGGCTTCTCACAGAAGATTGTATAAAGTGCAGATGATTTGTATTCTCATTTTAGATTGTGTATTCTTTTCAGAATAAACTAATTTTTTTATGTGGCGTTTCTGATCGTGACATTTTGTTTGTCTCAGACTTAAGCACGGATATAGTTTCATACAATAAAATGAACACTTTAAGTTTTGTCCCACAGTTCAAATTATGAATACTGATTAATCTGTGAACAGAGGACCTGAGAAGGCAGGTTCTATCAGAGTAGCATTGAGCTTGCCACCTTTAGGGTAAAATAATCTGACAGCTGAAATGCTATATTTTTGTACAGATTCAGAATCTGAACCCCTTTTATCTTTAATATCTAAAAAGAAACCTAATAGCAAAATTATTTCTTGAGTTTAAAAATGTCTGTCAAGGAAAAGGTACATATTATTATGCAGACAAGAAATTGTACAAATTGAATACAAACAATTATATTGTCATGTAGTACTTTTACATTTTTAAATTTTATTTAGAAAGCTGGTGTTTACTTCTCATTCCTTCCAAGTCTAAGGTATGCATGCATAGATACATAGAAAGACAGACAGATGAGTGTGTGTATACTTATATGCATACATGTATGTATATTTTTGTATTTTTCCTGTCTTCTAGTTATTTTGTTTTGATTTACTTTTTAAGGCTATAGGGATGTTCGAATAAAAATTTGTAAAATTTCTTACTTCTCTTGATTGTATTTCTTGAGTTTTCCCAAAAGGAATTATGTAATCAGTATTCATCTTGTAACTTGATGCCTCAGTTTTCATGTCTGATATGATGCTCAGGGTTAATAGAATCATACCCTATTTATACAATTCCATTCCTGGCATCGGTAGGTAGTCCCCTCTCCTCGGCCTGCTAATGGATACCTTTCACCCAATTCTTTTCAGAGTGTCTAGTGGTGGTGTGCCATGAATTTAATTCACCGTCTCATTGTTAATATGGATTAAAAGTGGGAGAGGAGTTACCTTTGTGTATGAAATTCACAAATTTGAGAAGATGCACACTGTATTTTTGAGTTAAAATATATTGTTTTGTATGCTTTGTTGATCCACTCTGTCTTATTTTCCAAGCTCCCATTTCACAAGAGTAAAGAAGGTATGTGTGTTAGAACTCTTAATGACAGTTGGATTCTTATGAAAAAACATGAAAGAGGTTTCCGAGAGGTTTACTTTATGGAAATAAGCTTCAGAAACGGCTCAGTGTTGCACAGGATACACCAGGCAGAGTTTGAAAGCATCTTATAATAGCTTCATGCCTTGACACTGCAGGCCAATTACTGAGTTTTCTTCTTTGCTTGAGACATAGTGAAGATGTTGAAAAGAGCCCGTGGCACAGCCCTTCCTGAGGAAGAACAAACTTGAGAAGATTTGCAAGTCCATGAACTTGCTATATGAATATTGAGAGGAAAAGACTGTTTTAGTTGCTTTTTTTTTTTTTAAATGGGACAGAATTCTCAACATCCCGAATTTAAGGAAGGAAAGATTTATATAGCTCACAGTTGCATTAAGCTACACCACCAGTCTATCAGAAGGTCTCACAGTCATTTCTTTGGCAGCTGGCACAGGTGGAAGGACAAAGCAGAGGCTGGAGAGATGCTCACAACATTGCAGACAGAAGCCACGGAGTGAGGAGCTGGTTGTCTCTGGAGACGCAGACAAGGCCAGACCCTTCCTAAAAAGAAACTGTAATAATGTTTCTTCTTCCTTCCTTTACTTAGTTCAAGCAGCCCTATACTCAGAATGGGTGCCCATTCCTCACTTCTTGGCCCACAAATCAATAACACACACTTGAAAACTCTGCCCTTGGCATTTCCCCCCCATCTCAAAAAATTGACACAATCCCTCCTGTTTAAGCCCAAAACATCTGCCCCTTGTGCCATTTGCAGCCCGGTCATGCCTCCACACAACACAGCATTTCAGTTAACTCAGTTCATCCAAATACTGGAGGACTCCAGATCCAAATCATAGCAAGGATGATAAAACTAGTCAACTTATTATTTTTTCCTTTCATTTTAGAGAAACATATGGAGGCTCTTCCTACATAGGATGGGGCATTTGTTTGTGAAACATTTATGTGGAACACATTGAAACTATAAATTTGTCTTTCCAGCCTGCCTGCTGAGACCGTTTCATGTTAAAGGTTGGGTTGTGGCTGGATAGGGCCCAAAAGGGAGATGGAAATCTAAATTTCTCCTTATCTTCTAGTAGATTTGACAGCTGTCATCACAGAAAAGCATCTTGGGAGATGTCAATGAGAGGCATATGCAAATCTATTAAGCTGACTGAAAGAAGAACACAGAAAGGAGTGTAGGAGCTTGGGGGAGAGGTGCATTGTGGTCTAAAGTTGGGCATACCTACATGGTCTTGAGGTGTCCTCAAAGAAGATGTTTAGGAGGTGTGTCCTTACTGTCTGTCAAGTTATCCATTAATGAGCTAGGTTAAGTGCAGACTGTTTGCATGGATTTGAATATTAAAGATACAGTACACAATTAATACTTTTTTATTTCCTTGAAGGTGAAATTTCAAAATCTGTAACATTAGAGGAAAAGCAGGGGTCTAATTTAGAGGACAAAACTATAATCTAACTTACAGATTTATCATCTATTACTGTATCTTTAAGATTCTTAGGAATTTAGAAGTGAGGAGCCTGAGAGGTAAAAAGAAAACTAGAGGTCAGGAAAATGAATAGGAGAGGGAGAAAGAAAAAGATGGTAGGCGAGACAGGGGGAGGGAGACAGGGAGGGGAGAGAGAGAGAGAGAGAGAGAGAGAGAGAGAGAGAGAGAGAGAGAATTTTAATGACTGATAATACAGAGTAAGTACCCATGCAGTCAATTTCTACATGCATTTGTGCCCCTATCCTTGCCCTGACAGTGAATCGAAGTAGATTTTTTTCTCCTAGTGAACACTAATTTTTATGGTAATTATTTCAAGCCACCTTCTGTGTGTGATCTGGTTAGCCCAAGATCATGAGAGACACATAATAAGTGACTGAGAGTGGGAGTCCTGTCCCTTCACGTGGACAGCTACTTACACAGTTGGGCATCTGCAATCACAAGGAAATTCAGGCTTCTCTGGTTTTTACAAACATAGTGCAGGTGTCCTAAAATCAACCTTGACTTTTCATTCAAAAATGCAATCCATGAAAAAGAAATGTAAGGAAACAAATCCAAAATACTGAAGCAAAGTTTATGATATCTAATAAAATTAAACCAAAGATAAGTAAAAATCTGCAAAAGTAACAAAAGACTTTGAGTTGTTAATACAATTTATTTTAGTCAACTTCAAGTAGTTAACCCTAACTGGTACCTGCCCACCACATCAGGTACTAAGATATGGCTTTGGGAAAGATAAAATTGAAAAAAAAAAATGAGTTTTGTCAGAAGAAAAGAACTATGAAGAAAATCCAATTTCAAGGCCTAGATTGAAATTTTTGATACTAATGTGCAGTGAAATAAATATTTCTTTTTTTCTATAATTGGATATTAATTAGACTTTTAATTAACAATTGAAAAGTAGTATGGATAATATATGTATTTAATAGTTTACATGATTTGCTTGAATATTCACTGAGGTTGATTTAAAATAATTTCTAAAAATAAAACGTCTCTACTCTTCTATATCTCATTATACATATTCCATTCTCTCACTCCTACCTCTTAAGAACTGAAACTGTTCATATCCATTGGTAGCTTTCATTTCCTCAGCAAAGGATCCAGACCCCTCCAACAGAATAGAGTAAGACTTTGAGCCAGAATTAATTTCAACAGTTTTATTTTAAATGTTACTTTTCATTTAGTCTACCATTGTTATGACTCAAAAGATGATATATCTTGTACATGATAGAATAAATATTCTGAATAATAAATATTCTGAATTTGTCAATACCATACTCTAAAGAAAGCTAATGTAAGTTCACAAGTGCAAAGTATCTGTATTTGAAGCCTCATTCACAATGTCAAGCTGGAGAACAAGATTGTCACAGACCTGCCCTCTGGTGAATTGTTGGCTCCTCGGAGGAGGATTTACTGCAATTACTCATGCTGTGATTTAGATTAAGCCACTTGCAGCTCCAATTCACAAGCACTTATGAATGTTCTGATTCCGTTTGCTTAAAAGGGTCCCTTCAAACTTCAGACTGTTATGCTGAATTACCAGCCCAGCCCATTTATTTTAAATGCTGAATAAAGCAAACTCAAATATAACCTTTAACAAATTACACATAAAAATAATTTTGCTGCTACAGTTTAGTAAGCATTTGAGTTTACCTGATTTAAGTGAAGTAGGGACCAGTGAGAATAATCATATTGTTTAAAAACAGGAACAAATATGATTTAAGTGCTTTTGTTTTTTTCAGTCATGAGCAAATAATGTAGTCATAATTATTGAAACAATACATTTTCCAGTAACACGAGTTTCCTCAGAACAAATTTTTAAAAAATCACACTGAGATGTCATCAGTTTTCACCTCTTCTATCTTAAGGAAAGGTGCCACATGCTGTTTGTAGCTTCGGACCTATATCAGTAACCCTAACCTTAGATGTTAATTCCCAGGGGCATTCTGATGTGTAACCACTGCACTTTCTGTTTTCCCTCCACCTTCCTGCACAAGGCCTAGTGTGCTACCAAACACCACCCACCCTGCCACCTTGGCCATTTTGCCTCCGTGGCTAGTAGCATTTTGAAGTCCTCCAAGGGACAAGGCTTTTCATACAGATCATCAACATAAAGAGAATAGCAGACTGCTGCCCCTTAGTACGCTCTGCAGTGCCCACCCCAAAAGATAGTTAATCAGATAACTTGTGTTTTATGAATTTCACAGATATAGATACAGATCTTTTGATTTTCAGACTGAAGCATAAGTGGATTTTGGGGTGAAAGAGACAGGGGAAGAGGCTATTATTTCTTTACCCGTGTTAATTTTCACTCTTAGCAATAGCATTTGAGAGCTCTTGTCCCTGGGAGCCATCTGATAGAGATAAGCATATCAGACTATTAAGAGGAAGAAAACAGGTCTTTGTAAGCAACCCTGTAGGACTGAGGGGATATTTTTTCCTCTGTTCTCTGAACTTTTTCTGGAATGCACTGGCAAAGACTAAATAGGAAGAAAGACTTAAAAATGAACTAACATGCCGCTGCCGAGGGAACATGGACATAGGAGTGTGATTGTCCACTCTCTTAATATTATTGAAAAACTTACGCACTGGCTTTTCTATAGGGGATGTAGAAGATACAGAATGTTGACCACTTGAAGTTTTGCAAATGACTTTTAGGAGAATGAACTGCAGCTGGGACAGAAATCGGCTTGTGAAATAATTCTCTTTGACATCTGAATGCACTCAAGGGACAGACATCGTGGTGTAATGGAGGTCTGCCCTTGGTTATGTTCTTCGGTTTTCTCTTCTCAGATGGATAATGGGTTTTTAGGGAGGGGAAGAAAAGCAGTTGCA